>VDFB02047397.1:105670550-105764064 GCA_007258455.2 Sequoia sempervirens | reverse complement strand
TATATATATTAGATTATATATATATAATATTATATGTATAATCTAATATGCATTATATATATTAGATTATATATATGTATAATATTATATACATTATATATATATCAGATTATATATGTATAATCATATATGGATAATAGAGGTGAAAATGAGGAAGAAAACCTTAGGAGATGATGAGTTTAGGGCTTAAAGATGCTCGACAACCTACGGTTAGGTAAACCCATACACGTGGTTTGTTGAAGGCATATGTGGCATGTGGTTAATATGGTAATGTGGTTGGGTTGAGATTAAAGCACCCATCTCCTAGCGGACCCACGTGTAAAAATGAGTGGGCCCACATGCAAATGCAAGTTGAAATGGGTTTATTGATAATTAGAAATAAGCTTTTTTTCATTCAAGGCACCATTGAAATTAGACATAAATGGCTACTGCAGTATGAAATGACCAATTTTTTCGCAAGGAAATTTAAATTTGAAAGTCAATCACCACAATTCGATGCATTCAATATACACATTCAAATGATTTTATAAGAGGGAATTTCCAGTGTCATTTTCATTACGAATTCTCCTATGCTTTCACTGGATATCCTCTACAAAATTCAGCTCGGTACATATAATAAAACAAAAAAAATATTATAATTCATATATATGATTGAATTTATGCAAGCCACCTATTTTGTCAATTAAATCAAATATAAAATTGATTTCCTAAAAGCCACGACAGAACTCAGGCATAAATGGCCATTGCAAAATGAAATGACATATTGTTTCCCACAAAGATTCAATTTGCACATTCAAATGATTTTATAAGAGGGAATTTCTAGGGTCATTCCCTGAATATCCTCTACAAAATTCAGAGCTTACTAAGACAACCTATGCACATTCCTCTTAAAAGGGAGCTTATTCATGTTGGTACACCCAAAATAACTAAATTCATATTTTTATTTATCAATATATTGGATTTACATTTATGTTATTTGTTTCATTATTCAATATACTCTTTTATATTTATGTACTCAGTGTTTACATTATTTTCAAGCATACAAATTATTCAGTTTTCAGTTAGTTGTTCAAATGAGCATTATCCATTATGTAATCATATCACAGCATACAATGATATGGGTTAATCTGTTTTCTTCCACTTATTTTATGTGTTTCAATAATCAGATTACATATATGTATATACATATGCATGTACATGTATATGTATGTACATGTACATGTGTATATACATATGTATGTATGAAGGTATATATATATACATAGACATGTATATTTATATACATATACATATATTTATTGACAGTCGTGGCACGAAGTTGTTTGAGGGTGCATATTGTAGCACATATTAAATGTACTTTACTGAAGGTTTGAGAAGCATGTAGAAAGATTTCGAAGAATACGCTTGTTCTCAAATCTTTCTACACGCTTGTTCTCAAATCTTCTGTAAAGTACATTTAATGTGACCTACAATACACACCCTCAAACAGCTTCGTGCCACAGTTGTCAATAAATATATGTATATGTACATGTATATGCATATAGATATACATGTATACACATACATATACATGTATATACATGTCCTTTCTATTGCACTGCCATGTAGGGTGCCATCATATGCTATCCACACTGTTATTTTCAACTTCATACTAAGGATCAGAACAATGT
This sequence comes from Sequoia sempervirens, assembly GCA_007258455.2. NCBI lineage: Eukaryota > Viridiplantae > Streptophyta > Pinopsida > Cupressales > Cupressaceae > Sequoia > Sequoia sempervirens. The sequence continues at coordinate 105,762,394 of VDFB02047397.1, read as the reverse complement.
GGATTTTAATGCTCTAATCAAAACTCTTATTGGTGTGCATGCAATATTGTAAGGATGATTTGATGTGGGAATGTTATGAGTACCAAGTACTATCCCCGTTTATTACAATTATTTTGTAGGCAAGCGGGAGCATCGAGAGGTGAATCAAATATGTGGATTATCAACATACCAACGAAGTTGTGTTTGTTAACACAAAAAACTCTATAGGGACATTTTGCTCTAAATGCTTTATGATATGTTTACATTTTCTAATATATTGTGTTCATAAATATATAGTTTTCTTACAAATGCTTATTAGATTGGGCGAATATATTTAACTACATTGGTCTCTTAATGGCAGGCATGCAAGGACTTCTCCGCAATGAATAGAAGACATTAAGCGTTAATGACAGGTGAAGTCTATGACTTTACTTTGGCAATGACCTAGTAATACTAAAAAATGTGGTTTTATATATATGGCTGAAAGTTAGATGAATTTAGTAATAGTATACAATAATTATGAGATTAGTTAGTATTAGATTAATTATATATCTGCATTTAAATACATATATATATTGATAGGTATATATGTACATACATATAGGTATATATGTATGTATATAACTGATAATTAATAAGAAATATATCATTGTTTGCAAATATATATATACAATCTGATAAGAACATATCATTATCTGCAAAGAATGTATCATTGTCTCCTAGGAGGTGGTCACTTTAATCTCAACCCGACCACATTACCTTGTTAACCACGTACCCCATATGCCTTCATCAAACTACACGTATGGGTTACCTAACCGCGATTTGTCGGGCATCTTTAAGCCCTGAACTCATCATCTCCCGCGGATTTTTTGGCAGATTACTATTTGCAAACAATGATATATTCTTATCAGATTACTATATGTATGTATGTATCTATATATATATATGTATGTATGTATACATATATACATACAATCTGGTAAGAATATATCATTGTCTGCAAATATATATATACAATCTGATAATAACATATTATTGTCTGCAAATTGTGTTTGCAATCAAAGTTTTATGATTTTTTTATTGACAAATACTGAAACATACTGTAATTAGTGATACCACAGAAAATAGAAGGTTGAAACCCTCGTCAAATATTTAAAAGATACATATTTGAGGTTCCAATAAAAAACAACAGCAACATTAGGACATTTTATAATCATATCACAATTATATTTTGAATCAAACTGCAATAATTGATTGGGTAGTGCGACAAAAAAACATGGCTGGAACATACTTGAAACATATGAAAATATTACTCAAAGCTTGTATTCAACTTTTCACCTTAAACATATGTGAGGTTCCAAACATAATAACAGCAGCATTATCACATCTTATAATCATATCACAGTTATAACTTGAAGCAGATAAACAGATCTGATTTGCAAAGCAAATCACCAAAATATACTGCTATATTGATCAAAAAACAAAATTCAATATGAACATAATCAATTCTTGATATTGCAAGGAAAAGGAGGTGGCATGAGATATCCGCCAATAGCTGAGTCAGGTCCACTTGTAGGAGGTGATACTTGGTTAATACCTCCTTGAAGGCATGTCACTATTTGAGCAAGCAATGTCTGGCTTGCATTTGAAATCAATCCCATTTGTTGTAAGCCACTCCTAAATTGCATATTGTTGATGGTTGTAAAGGCTAGTGATAAAATGCTTATCATATCAAGCAGGATAAGGTGTTGGGGGGGTATAGGATTCCCCACAGTAGACTTACATTTTATCCTCTTTGCTTGTTTTGCTTTCTTTTCTACTACCTTTTGTAGACGTTCAACCTTGGCCTGCTCTTGTCTAATGGCTTTCTCTCGCATTCTAATCATTTTCTGCTCATCTTTTATCACTTTCCTTGCTTGCTTGTCAGCCCTCATTGCTTCATTTAGAATTGCTTTCGCTTCACATTTTGCCTTTCTCTGCAACATCTGCTCCTTACGTTGCTGCAACTCCTCTTGCCTTTTCTTCTCTGCCTCTTGTTGGTTGAACAATTTGATGAAGGCATCTAATGTTAATACTTGGGACTACCTACTAAGGCGAAGCACTCCCGAACAACCTCCTCGTGATGTTCCTTGCACCCTCTGCAATGGAAGTTTCAAGAATTTGTTGTTTGTTGTCCATCATGTGGGGTGCATGGCACAAACTCAGCTTCTTCCTTATTAATTGCATTGTCATCTTCACTTTGACCATCACTATGCTCTTCCCAACTCCTTGCAGTAGTGAAGTAATGTATTACTTCAGCTGGATCAACATGTGGTGGGGAAGGCATAGAAAGGTTGAATTCTTCCTTAGCCGGATTAATTGCACTCCAAGGTTTGTGGCTGCTTCATGCAACCATTTCGGTTGGCTAACTTGAGTTGGAAAACTCAGGCCTGTTGATGTAGTCGCTATATCTTCATTGCAGGGTGCAATAACTGGTTGAACTTCTGGTTGGAAATCTGCAAAAACTAGTTGGATTTCTAGTTGAATGTGTGTTGTAGTTTCATCACCCTCATTGCATTTTGCTGCAACATCACTTGCCACATCCCTTGCATTGTATTCCCTCACAAAACCATCTATAACATCCTCATTGTAACCAAGTAGACGCAAGCATGTCTCTGCTTTCATAACATCGTCTTCATTTTCCATTGTGACTGCTTCATCTTTTGTTGTAGGAGTTGCAACATCATCTTCTACAACATAGCCTTCACTTGGCCCCATGTCACTGTCAAGGGCTGACCGATTAAGAGGCCAAATTCCTGTTCTCCAGAACCCACTAACAATGTTGCTTGGTTTCAACGCTCTTTTGAAAGCTTGGCTTGCAAGAGTTGCCAACTCTTCACGTCAGATATCAATATGCGGGTTTGCAGCTTGTCAAATGGTTCTTTGCTCTCTAAAATATGCCTTGAATGGAGCAAAAATGCTGACATCCAATGGCTGCAGCTTGTGACTGGTATAAGCAGGCAGCGTTAGTAAGTCTATTCCGAATTTTCTTGATTCTTCAATGGTTTTGAAAGCCACGTGGCTACCATGACCGTCAAAAATGAGAAGGCCCCTGTTTGTCGGTGAAACCCCACCGGGGATATTAGCTGCAAAATGGTCTAACCATTTGACAAATAGTTCCTTTGTCATCCAAGCATGTTCTTGGACTGCCATCAATGCCCCTATCTCGCAATTTATGATATAGTTTTGCATGTGCCTCTTTAATTTAAACAGGTAGAACCCAGGAATACTTATCCCAACCGCACTTACGCAAGCCAGCACTGTGATCCACTCTATACTTTTTGATACCAAATGTGGTACACATTTGCACCCAATTTAGCAATAACTCTCATGCCACAGTTCCTACCAACCTGAATACTAGTCTCATCGCAGTTCCATATTCGACTTGCTCCATAGTGGTTAAGGTTGATCATATTCTCAAGGTTGTCGTAGAATGCTTGCATGACAGAAGGACGAACCATAATCGCTCTGTCACTGTCCACTCCTTCAGCTATTGTGATTGTCAAATATGGGTGCTTTCTTCAAAATCCTGCCCACCATGACCTCCAGGGACCCCATTTGTGAAAGGATTGGGCCAACTTGCAGTTATTTGGGCAATTGTGGCTTGTAGTTGATTTACTTGCAGTCCATGGCCCAATTCTGCCATGTCCTTGCACCATTGAACAACTTCAATCTCCTCCTCTTCAGATAAAATGGTACTTGGACCCCTCCTCTTGGTGGTGGTAACTCCTAACGGCCACGCCCTCAAACTGCTAGGTGGCATACCCCACTTGATTGTTGTTGCCCTGATTGACATGTGTTCTTCGACACTTTTAACTGCTCCTTCCATATCAGCATATGTCCACTTTCTAATGGATACAGGTGAAGGCATTTGCACAGCAAGTTGAACATCTGGCTGAACAGGAGGTTCGGCTTTTGTTGTGTTAATGGCTTCATCCACAGAGTCAGGAACATCTTGTTGGCTGGGAATTGCATGCACTTCCTCAACAAACTATGTTTCAACAAAGTGCACCCCACGAATGACTCTAATGGCACGTTGTCCTCTTCCTACAACCCTTTTTGTCCTTCTAACAAGTGCCATGATTTTCCACTTGACCTGCACAGATAGTAAGAATTGCATAACTTGTTAGTGCAGCAAAGAATATATCATTGTCTGTATAGATATATATACAATCTAATAAGAACATATCATTCTCTACAAAAATATATATACAATCTAATTAGAACATATCATTGTTTGCAAAGCTTCATGTGATTAAATTTCATGATTATAATGTAGGGATTCGAAGAGAATCCGACAAAATCTGTATACCCATTTAATTTCATGTGCATATTATAATTACTGAAAATAGAAAACGTCTACCCATTAACCCATATCCTAAAACACATAAAATTTCATGATTATACCGGCATTTGACAGTATACCCATTAAATTTCATGATTATACTTGGTCAAATTTCGTTAATGTTTTGTTTAATGTGATTAGTTCATAGAATAATGCCAAAAAAAAGCATAGCAGTCAAACCCTCAATACCATAGACAAAATAATTCACGAGGGATCAAATTTCTACCAGGCACATCTAAATTGAAATGATTTAAAAATCATTTTATATGTCATTTCTATTTATATGTGACTAGTAGAAATTTGATCCCTCATGAATTATTCTGTCAATGGTATCGAGGGTTTGACTGCTATGCTCTTTTTTGGCATTATTCTATTAACTAATCACATGTAATGTGATTTAAACCGAACATTGACAGAATTTTGACCAAGTATAATCATGAAATTTAATGGGTATATTGTCAAACGTCGTTACAATCATGAAATTTTATGGGTTTCAGGATATGGGTTAATGGGTAGACGTTCTATATTTTCAGTAATTATAATATGCACATGAAATTAAATGGGTATACAGATTTTGTCGGATTCTCTTTGAATCCCTACATTATAATCATGAAATTTAATCACATGAAGCTTTGCTGAGAATGATATGTTCTAATCAGATTGTATATATATTTTTGCAGAGAATGATATGTTTTTATCAGATTGTATATATATCTATGCAGGCAATAATATATTCTTTGTTGCACTAACAAGTTATGCAATTCTTACTGTCTATGCAGGTCAAGTAGAAAATCATGGCACTTGCTAGAAGGACAAAAAGGGTTGTAGGAAGAGGACAACGCACCATTAGAGTCACTCGTGGGGTGCACTTCGTTGAAACAAAGTCTGCTGAGGAAGTGTATGCAATTCCCAGCCAACAAGATGTTCCCGACTCTGCGGATGAAGCCACCAACACAACAAAAGCCAAACCTCCTATTCAGCCAAATGTTCAACCTGCTGTGCAAATGCCCTCACCTATACCCATTAGGCAGTGGACATATGTTGATATGGAAGGAGCAGTTAAAAGTGTTGAAGAACACAACATGTCAATCAAGGCAGCAGCAATCAAATGGGGTATGCCACCTAGTAGTATGAGGGTGTGGCTATTAGGAGTTACCACCACCAAGAGGAGCGGTCCACGTACCATTTTATCTTAAAAGGAGATTGAAGTTGTCCAATGGTGCAAGGACATGGCAGAATTGGGCAACAGACTGCAAATAAATTAGCTACAAGCCACAATTGTCCAAATAACTACAAGTCGGCCCAATCCTTTCACAAATGGGGTCCCCGAGAAATCATGGTGGGTAGGATTTCGAAGAAAGCACCCAGATTTGACAATCAAAACAGCTGAAGGAGTCGACAGTGACAAAGCGATTATGGTTCGTCCTTCTGTCGTGCAAGCATTCTACGACAACCTTGAGAATATGATCAACCTTAACCACTATGGAGCAAGTCGAATATGGAACTGCGATGAGACTAGTATTCAAGCTGGTAGGAACTGTGGCATGAGAGTTATTGCCAAATTGGGTGCAAAATGTGCACCACATTTGGTATCAAAAAGTAAAAAGTGGATCACAGTGTTGGCTTGTGTAAGTGCGGTTGGGATAAGTATTACTTGGTTCTACCTATTTAAATCAAAGAGGCACATGCAGAACTATATCATAAATTGCAAGATAGGGGCATTGATGGCAGTCCAAGAACATGCTTGGATGACAAAGGAACTATTTGTCAAATGGTTAGATCATTTTGCAGCTAATATCCCCAATGGGGTTTCACCGACAAACAGGGGCCTTCTCATTTTTGACAGTCATGGCAGCCACATGGCTGTCAAGACCATTGAAAAATCAAGAAAATTAGGCATAGACCTACTAACACTACCTACTCATACCAGTCACAAGCTACAGCCATTGGATGTCAACATTTTTGCTCTATTCAAGGTATTTTTTAGAAAGCAAAGAACCATTTGGCAAGCTGCAAACCCGCATATTGATATCGAACATGAAGAGTTGGCAACTCTTGCAAGCCAAGCTTTCAAAAAAGCATTGAAACTAAGCAACATTGTTAGTGGGTTCCGTAGAAAAGAAATCTGGCATCTTAATCGGTCAGCCCTTGACAGCGACATGGGGCCAAGTGAGGGCTATGTTGTTGAAGATGATGCTGCAACTCCTACAACAAAAGATGAAGCAATCACAATGGAAAATGAAGACGATGTTATGGAGCCAGAGACATGCTTGCGTCTACTTGGTTACAATGAGGATGTAATAGATGGTTTTGTGAGGGAATACGATGCAAGGGATGTGGCAAGTGATATTGCAGCAGAATACAATGAAGGTGATGAAACTACAACACACATTCAACCAGAAATCCAACCATTTTTTGCAGATTTCCAACTAGAAGTTCAACCAGTTATTGCACCATGCAATGAAGATACAGCGACTACATCAACAAGCCTGAGTTTTCCAACTCAAGTTAGCCAACCGGAATGGATGCATGAAGCAGCCACAAACCTTCGAGTGCAATTAAATCCGAATGAGGAAGAAGTCATCATTTCTATGCCTTCCCCACCACGCATTGATCCAGCTGAAGTAATACATTACTTCACTATTGCAAGGAATTGGGAAGAGCATAGTGATGGTCAAAGTAAAGATGACAATGCAATTAGTGAGGAAGAAGCTGAGTTTGTGCCATGCACCCTACATGATGGACAGCAAACAACAAGACCAAACAGCAAATTCTTGAAACTTCCAGTGCAGAGGGTGCAAGGAACATCACGGGGAGGTCGTTCAGGAGTGTTTCGCCTTAGTAGGTAGTCCCAAGTACTAACATCCGACGCCTTCATCGAATTGTTCAACCAACAAGAGGCAGAGAATAAAAGGCAAGAGGAGATGCAACAATGTAAGGAGCAGATGTTGCAGAGAAAGGCAGAACGTGAAGCGGAAGCAATTCAAAAGGAAGCAATTAGGGCTAACAAGCAAGCAAGGAAAGTGATAGAAGATGAGCAGAAAATAATTAGAATGCAAGAGAAAGCCATTAGACAGGAGCAGGCCAAGGCTGAACGTCTACAAAAGGCAGCGGAAAAGAAAGCAAAACAAGCAGAGAGGATAAAACGTAAGTCTACAGTGGGGAATCCTATACCCCCCCAACACCTTATCATGCTTGATATGATGAGTATTTTGTCACCAGTCTTTACAGCCATCAACAATATGCAAGTTGGGAGTGGTTCACAACAAATGGGATTGGCTGCAGATGCAAGCCAAGCATTGCTTGCTCAAATAGCAACATGCCTTCAAGGAGGTATTAACCAAGTATCACCTCCTACAAGTGGTCCTGACTCAGCTATTGGCGGATATCTCACGCCACTTCATTTTCCTTGCAATATCGAGAATTGATTATGTTCATATTGAATTTTGTCTTTTGATCAATGTAGCAGTATATTTTGGTGATCTACTTTACAAATCAGATCTGTTTATCTGCTTCAAATTATAACTGTGATATGATTATAAGATGTGATAATGTTGTTATTATGTTTGGAACCTCACATATGTTTAAGGTGAGAAGTTGAATACAAGCTTTGAGTAATATTTTCATATTTTCCAAGTATGTTCCAGCCATTTTTTTTGTCGCACCACCCAATCAATTATTGCAGTTTGATTCAAAATATAATTGTGATATGATTATAAAATGTCCTAATGCTGCTGTTGTTTTTTATTGGAACCTCAAATTTGTATCTCTTATATGTTTGATGAGGGTTTCAACCTTCTATTTTCTGTGGTATCACTAATTACACTATGTTTCAATGTTTGTCAATAAAAAAAATCATAAAACTTTGATTGCAAACACAATTTGCAGACAATGATATGTTATTACTAGATTGTATATATACATATATATACACAATTTGATAAGAATATATCATTGTCTCCAAATAGTAATCTGCCAAAAAATCCGCAGAAGATGATGAGTTTAGGGCTTAAAAATGTCCGACAAACCACGGTAAGTTAAACCCATACGTGTGGTTTGATGAAGGCATATGAGGCACGTGGTTAACAAGGTAATGTGGTCGGGTTGAGATTAAAGCGACCACCTCCTAGTAGACAATGATACATTCTTTCAGACAATGATATGTTCTTATCAGATTGTATATATGTATTTGTAGACAATGATATATTCTTATCAAATTGTATGTATATATACAATCTGATATGAATATATTCATTGTTTGCAAATTGTAATCATTGTATTTGCAGACAATGATATATTATTATCAGATTGTATGTATATACTATATATATACATACAATCTGATAAGAATATATCATTGTCTGCAAATTGTAATCATTGTATTTGCAAACAATGATATATTCTTATCAGATTGTATATATATATACATACAATCTGATTAATTATCACTATCAAAATTTTAAAAAATTATAGATTAATTATACACACACACATTATATATATGTTATATATGTACATACATATATGCATAACAATATATATGTACGTACATATATACCTATATATATATGTATATACATACATATATATAATTAATCCAATACTAACTAATCTCATAATTAATCTATACTATTACTCAATTCATCTATTTTTCAGCCATATATATAAAAACACATATTTTTTCAGTATTACTAGGTCATTGCCAAAGTAAAGTCAAAGACTTTACTTGTCATTAACACTTGATGTCTTCTGTTGATTCTGGAGAAGTCCTTACATGCCTTCCATTAAGAGTCCAATGTAGTTAAATATATTCATCCAATCAAATAAGTATTTGTAAGAACATAATATTTATGAACACAATATAACAAAAAATATAAACATATCATAAAGCATTCAAAGCAAAATGTCCCCATATAGTTTAATGTGTTAACAAACACAACTTCGTTGGTATGTTGATAATCCACATACTTGGTTCACCTCTCGACGTTCCCGTTTGTCTGCAAAATAATTGTAATAAACGGTGGTAGTACTAGTAACATTCCCACATCAAATCATCCTTACAATATTGCATGCACAACAATAGCGTAAAGATAAATTCTGCTTGGAAAAATCTAAGAAACTAAAAATCGATTTCGGAAAATCGGGAAAAAATCGGGAAAAAATCGGATTTGAAAAAAAACGTAAAAAATTGTAGAAAAATAGACAAAACCTACTTTTTTTTTTAGACTTAAGGTCATTTCCATAGCATAGAGATACATAGAGCAAATAAAATCAGTGTTCCATGGGCCTGGGGGACGGGGAAACGGGGGGACGGGGAAACGCGTTTCGGAGACGGGGGGACAAAGGGCCTAAGTTTGGGGACGGCGGGGAGACGGCGGGGGGACGGCAGCGGCGGGGTGGTGGGGTGGTGGTGCTGATATAGTTATAAATATACTTATAGTACTTGTAAAACTAGTTTTGAAAGGATGTGTATAAATTTATAACAAGATAAGAATTACATTTCAACTGAAACTATAGGAAATTACTCAAATTACTAATTAGTAAAATTATAACATAGCAATATTTGAAATACTAAATCTAAATACGAAGATATCTTGAATGCTAATTGCTAAATAAAATTTGACAAATGAAATTGTTTTTGTAAAATTGAAGGTAACTAGTGGAGAGTACCTAGAAAATCAAATGAATTCAATGGGAGTTTGTGGGCAATGCCCCTAATGGGTTGGAGGGTTAGCGCCCTTAGTGGGGTCAAGGGGCAGTGCCCCTTGCGGGGGTCTGGGGCGACTCCCTGGGCCAAGCCAAGGGGCGCTTCCTTTGCGAGGGTTCGGGGCAGCCAGCTTCTGGGCTCGGTGGCAATTGCCCTTGCGGGTTCGCGCTTCAGGTCGAGGGCAGTCAGGTCCTCGGTGCAAATACCGGCCTCGATACAGGGCGGGGTCGAGGGGCGGAGCCCCCCGCCGCCAAGCCCAAATTAAGACCTCCAAAACCACACAAACCTTCATGGTGTACATCATTTTGCATTAACAATAAAACCCAAATTAAGACCATCAAAGCCAGACAAACCTTCATGGAACACATTTATAAAATAGAGATTTTAACCCGAATTGTAGAAAATTGATCTTTTTTGTTTATATTCATATCGCTGATTACATTGTATCAATGCATTGCACAAAATAACTTGTGCTCTTTAAGTACGTTGGAAAATAACTTAAATTATTTAATATTTACATATATTATTTAATAAATTTATTTAATTATATAATATACTATATTTTAGAAAATATTATTTAATAATTTATTTTATTATATAATTTAAGTTCATTTTAAACATGAAAATAAATAATATAACTTGTGCTTTCTCACTATAAAAAAAACTTAAATTATTTAATATTTACATATATTATTTAATAAATTTATTTAATTATATAATTTAAATTCATTTTAAATTTTCAAATAAACAATATCAAAACATTGAAATATTATTTAATAAATTTATTTAATTATATAATTTTCGTGTACACATTAACACAGCCACAAAATCAATACGCAACCCTGAATAGTAAATACACAATACGCAGAGGAAATATGAAAGAAAATTTATTTAATCATATAATTTTCGTGTGCCTGGTCGCCTGAACTTGAAGAATTGACGGCAATAACGAAGTATGGTCGCGCGCAGGTCGCTTGAAGAATTTTGCGGACAGAAAACGCACAAGTCACAACCTCCAGTCGCACAGCATGAAAACACGTCCTCTCAGTCCTAGAAAATGAAATTAAAAAACTGGCGACGCACGTTAATCTGTAAAACGCGTTTTTTAGGGTTTTTTTTCTGCGTTTTTAGGGTTTCGATTTTTTGCCCTTTTTTTGCCGATTTTAACACGATTTTAACCTGATTTTTACTCGATTTTCAACGATTTTTTGGGCAGTCAACGCAACCCAAAAATTGCAATTTTAGGGGAAAAAATGGGGAATGGCAATGATTTTTAAAAAATCATGATTTCAAGCATTTTTCACGATTTATGCTTCCTATGTGCAACAAACAATAAGTTTTGATTGGAGCATTAAAATCCACAATGTTTTGATCCTTAGTATGAAGCTGAAAATAGCAGTGTATATTGCATATGATGGCACCCTACATGACAGTGCAATAGAAAGGACATATATATACATGTATATGTATGTGTATACATGTATATCTATATGCATATACATGTACATATACATATATTTATTGACAGTCGTGGCATGAAGCTGTTTGAGGGTGTGTATTGTAGGTCACATTAAATGTACTTTACAGAAGATTTGAGAACAAGCGTGTAGAAAGATTTGAGAACAAGCATATTCTTCAAAATCTTTCTACACGCTTCCCAAACCTTCAGTAAAGTACATTTAATATGTGCTACAATATGCACCCTCAAACAACTTTGTGCCACGGCTGTCAATAAATATATGTATATGTATATAAATATACATCTCTATGTATATACATATACATTCATACGTACATGTGTATGCATGTGTACATACATATACATATACATACACATGAACATGTATCTGTATATGTATATGTACATACATATACATGTACATGCATATGTATATACATATATGTAATCTGATTGTTGAAACACATAAAATAAGTGGAAGAAAATAGATTAACCCATATCATTGTATGCTGTGATATGATTACATAATGGATAATGCTCATTTGAACAGCTAACTGAAAACTGAATAATTTGTATGCCTAAAAATAATGTAAACACTGACATGTATATGTATATGTATATGTACATACATATACATGTACATGCATATGTATATACATATATGTAATCTGATTGTTGAAACATATAAAATAAGTGGAAGAAAACAGATTAACCCATATCATTGTATGCTGTGATATGATTACATAATGGATAATGCTCATTTGAACAGCTAACTGAAAACTGAATAATTTGTATGCCTAAAAATAATGTAAACACTGAATACATAAATATAAAAGAGTATATTGAATAATGAAACAGACAACATAAATGTAAATCTAGTATATTGATAAATAAAAACATGAATTTAGTTATTCTGGGTGTACCAACATGAATAAGCTCCCTTTTAAGAGAAATGTGCATAGGTTGCCTTAGTAAGCTCTAAATTTTGCAAAGGATATTCAGGGAATGACCCTGGAAATTCCCTCTTATAAAAACACTCGAATGTGCAAATTGAATCTTCGTGGGAAACAATATGTCATTTCATTTTGCAATGGCCATTTATGCCTCAGTTCTGCCGTGGCTTTTAGGAAATCAAATTTATATTTGGTCTAAATGACAAAATAAGTGGCTTGCATAAATTCAGTCATATATATGAATTATAATATGTTTTTTGTTTTGTTATATGTACCGAGCTGAATTTTGCAGAGGATATGTAGTGAAAGCATAGGAGAATTCGTAATGAAAATGACACTAGAAATTCCCTCTTATAAAATCATTCGAATGTGTATATTGAATGCATTGAATTGTGGTGATTGACTTTCAAATTTGAATTTTCCTTCCAAACAATCGGTCATTTCATACTACAGTGGCCATTTATGTCTAATTTCAATGGTGCGTTGAATGAAAAAAAGCCTATTTATAATTATCAATTAACCTCTTTCAAGTTACGTTTGTATGTGGGCCCAATCAATATATCATGTGGGTCCGCTAGGAGGTGGTCGCTTTAATCTCAACCATTGCTAATAAGGCAAGGAATGGAATGGAATGGAATGGAATGGAATGGGAATGGAATGGAATGGAATGGAATGGACCGAATACAAGGGGGGGGGGGGGCAAGGAAGGGGGAAGGAATGGAATGGAAGGAACGGGGACCTGGAATGGAATGGAATGGAAGACAAGGAAGGAATGGAATGGACAACACACACATAACGCATTACATATGTATAGTCTTATATGGATATATATCTATATCAGATATCTATATAAGATTATACATTTTTAATCTTATATATATATGTCAAAATTGACATCCCTAAGATACCAAAAGAAAATGTGTTGATTGAAGCTATGGAGAAAGCAAGTATAAAATTTTATGTAATGTATATGGAGGTTGCCATGGATGTTAGCAGCTGCATAGTGACTATCCATTGTTATTATTTAACCGAGGTTCAGAAGGGATGGGAGAATAGTTCATGGGGAAGGAAACTAATTGTGCAAAAGTGAAGAGCTGCATTAAATGAATTTGATCGGTTTAAAGTCATGCTTGCGAAGATTAAGGTTTGTTTTATTCTTCAAGAAGTTGGTTTTACCTCTAACTGAAAAAGAAAACTCTGCTTGAACCAGCACTAGTTTTACCTTTTTATAGTTGGATGATATTTTTAGCATCTATGGGTTTCCATGAGGATATGAACAAATGCAAAGTAACTGAGTTATAGGGATATTAAACTGATAATGCCAATGTGTTTATTAAAGATAACTAAGTTATAGGGATATATGGCAAGAAACTTGGGCATTATTAAATGGTAGACATTAATAGAGGATCATGTCAAGGTCCATGTGATGAAACTGTACACGACTTGATATGATGAAACAATACAGGGCATGACTGTATATATATATATATACACACACACAATCTGATAAGAATATATCATTGTAATTGCATACAATGATATATTCACATCAGATTGTGTATATATATATATAATCTGATAATAATATATCATTGTATTTGCATACAATGATATATTGTTATCAGATTATATAAGCATAATAGGTTATGATAGCAATCCCTCCTTTGTTTCTTCGGAAAGCCTTCGGGACAAGGGGAGGCGGCGGTCAATCACCACCACAAATAACTGTTCTATATAATAGAATCTTGAACATATTCAAAATAGTAGTATACGCCATGTACGGATCCTTACTGACCTTTGTTTAGTAAAGTTTCAAAGCTTCACCACAAATTGAGCTATTGGTATTCGCAGTGCTCTTACTAGTTCAAGAGCAGTCATAGTCATTTTATTCTCTATTCTATAGAACTACTAGAGATACTCATAGTCTCTCTATAGTGGACTGTTGTGGGTGAGGAGGGATTTGAACTCCTGACACCGTGGTTCGTAGCCACGTGCTCTAATCTTCTGAGCTACAGGCCCCGTCTCCACGAGATCAATCACAAATATTGCATTTCGCAGTGTGGAATGGGAAAAAAAGAATGTCGGGGTAGGGTAGATTGTGTGGAAGCTGGGGGGCCACCCACAGGAGCAAGATGTGGGGGATATGTGGTAGGAGAGACTATGAAATTGGTAAAATAATTAAATGCATTTTACGAATATGATATAATATTATTTGATGTATTGGGTGACGTGGTTTGTGGAGGTTTTGCTACTCCGTTGAACTATGCAAATTATTGTGTCATTATCACAGATAATGGATTTGATGCATTATTTGCAGCTAATTGTATTACTGCTTCTATCAGGGAAAAAGCTCGTACACATCCACTCCAATTAGCAGGTTTGGGTGGAAATCGTACATCTAAAAGAGATCTTATTAATAAATATGTAGAAGCCTGTCCAATGTCCGTAATAGAAGTGTTACCTCTTATTGAAGATATTCGAGTTTCGAGAGTCAAGGGGAAAACCTTATTTGAAATGGTTGGATCCGAACCATCTCTTAACTATGTATGTGAATATTATTTAGACATAGCGGATCAAATATTGTCCCAACCAAAAGGTATTGTGCCAAAGGAGATTCCAGATCGGAAATTATTTAGTTTACTCTTTGACCTTTATCTCAATCCTATTGATGAGGGGAAAGATCAAAATAATAAAGAAAATTTACTTGGATTTACAAGGATTTAATCAACATAGTTATAATCATTCATGTCAGTGAACATTGATGAACCTCTCACTGTTGAATGCGAGACAGGTAATTATCATACTTTTTTGTCCAATTAGCTGTGTATCTTGGTTATATCAAAAGATTGAAGATAGTTTCTTTTTAGTTGTGGGCACAAAGACATGCAGTTATTTTCTGCAAAATGCACTTGGAGTAATGATTTTTGAAGAACCTCGCTATGCAATGGCAAAATTGGAAGAAGGAGATATCTCGGCTCAATTGAATGATTATGAAGGATTAAAAAAGCTTTGTATTCGAATAAGAAAAGATAGAAACCCCAACGTGATCATATGGATAGGTACTTGTACTACAAAGATAATCAAAATGGATTTGGAAGGTATGGCACCCAAACTAGATGGCTCATTGTTATGCAAAATAAATCGCTATAGGCCTTTTGAACGATCTTTTATCCTATTCGTGATATAAATCGCCTAGAAAACAATTAGTATGGATGATCAATAGGAATTATCTTGTCAAGATCTCAATAGATGAATAAATCTAAACCTAAGATTTTCATTTCACCTTGATGATTTTTTGAATACTCGAAAGGTTTTATGGGTTATAACCTTTCCATTTCATTCTTACTTACTTAATGAAATAGACTAACTAAAGAAAATGAAATACTATCTCATTCTTTAGTCAGCATCAGTATAAAAAGGAAGAGAGATCCCTAAATTTATTATCATAGTTTTTTCCAATTATTGAGAAGCTTGGTCACGAGGTCTCAAAAATAGGCATAAACCATAGTTCAGATTTTCTTGAATATATTACCTCGTGCTCCAGATATTAACTATTAGAGCAACATCTAACGAGGTAGAAGGACCGTCTTTATTTTATGAAGACAACAGACCGGTTTTCTGTACTAGAATAGAGATCAATTTTAACAAGTCACACACCCATAATTCCAAAAATCCTTAGATAAAAGTAATTACACGATCAAACTACCGGAACGTAATAACCTAAAAATGAAAGCTATTCAAAATTTTTTCTTTCTTAATTCTTTTTGTTTTGGATGAACTCGGGGGCGGATTTTCTAGTTTTTCTAGCCCCAACTAACTGGAATTCCGTCTAATAAAATGGAAGAATTATAAATCTCCAGAATAATGCATAAGAATACTACAAATAGAGCCATTGCAATACCCATAAAAGGAGTAGTTCCCCATCCGGGAGCAACTTTACCAGATTCTGTATTAAGTGGTTTTAAATAATTTCCTACAATAGTTCGTATTGGTCCGGTTCTGGAAGTATCATCAATGGTTTGTGTAGCCATAAAAACAATAGTATTGGTTGAGATCTAATTAACTTTGTATACTATTATGCATATATACATACATAGGATTACCTACCAATGGAAACGGCATGACTGTATATATATATAGTCATGTTGTGTATATATATATCAAGCCTCATGTTGTGTAGGGTTTCATCATATCAAGCCATGTAGGGTTTCATCACATGAACCTATATATATATAATTGTTTGCAAATATATATATACAATCTGATAAGAACATATCATTGTCTAAGAAGAATATATCATTGCCTGCAAAAATATATATACATTCCGATAATAACATATCATTGTCTAAAAATAATATATCATTGTCTGCAAAAATATATATACAATCTGATAAGAACATATCATTGTCTAAAAAGAATCTATCATTCTCTGCTAAAATATATATACAATGTGATTAGAACATATCATTGTTTGCGAAGCTTCATGTGATGAAACCCTACACGGCTTGATATGATGAAAACTTACACGGCATGACTATATATATATATATATAATTGTCTGCAAATTGTAATCTTAAAACTAGTTTATAAATTGGGACAAAAACTGTATACCCATTAATTTTCATTATTATAATGTAGGGATTTGAAGAGAATCCAACAAAATCTGTATACCCATTTAATTTCATGTGCATATTATAATTACTGAAAATAGAAAACGTCTACCCATTATCCCGTATCCTGAAACCCCTCAATAATTTGGGGCAAAAACTGAAAACCCATAAAATTTCATGATTATACCGGCGTTTGACAATACACCCATTAAATTTTATGATTATACTTGGTCAAAATTCCGTCAATGTTCTGTTTAAATCAGATTACATGTGATTAGTTCATAGAATAATGTCAAAAAAAATCATAGCAGTCAAACCCTTGATGCCATAGACAGAATAATTCACGAGGGATCAAATTTCTACCAGTCACATGTAAATGGAAATGATTACAATCAAACCCTTAATGCCATACAGAGAAATGATTTTTAAACACACCAAAATGCACTCAAACACCGTCGACACCAACAAAAACCCACTGTTGAACAAACAATCTTGCAAGTGAAAAGAGGTGGAGACGTTACCTACAACAGAGGGGAGCCGGAGGAAGTCGCCATGGTCGCACAAGCTCGCGTCGACGGCGAGAGAGAGGAGACCACAATGAAAACCAAGGAAAAATCCACGGGAGATGATGAGTTTAGGGCTTAAAGCTGCCCAGCAACCCGCGGTTAGGTTAACTCATACGCATGGTTTGATGAAGGCATATGGGGCATATGGTTAACAATGTAATGTGGTGAGGTTGAGATTAAAGCGACCACCTCCTAGCAGATCCACGTCATATTTTGACCGGGCCCACATACAATCATAACTTAAAAAAGGTTAATGATAATTATAAATAGGCATTTTTTTATTTTTTATTTATAATGAACGGGTATGGGTGAAGTAATGAAAATGTAGTGGACAAAGGTCCAAAAACACCTTTTTTGAGCACCTTTCACTTTACGGGTTCAACAAGGTGCGTTTTAAATACCCAGAAGCTAATTTTTTCTTTTTAAGGTCCTAACTCGCTTACAAAGAAGCCAAAAAAAAAAAAATGAAATCAGACCTATTTTGCACTCTGCACAAATGCGCGAAGTTGGCCCTAGCGACTACTGGTACGTCTCCCCTACCATCTACAACAACGATTCAAGTAAAGACAAGGCTGGCCAAATAAGACAAAAAAATAAGACAAAAACAGATAGGACAAAGTAGCATAAGGCAGCAGATAAGAATGAGCAAGGCAGCGACAAATATTCATTCCCAAAAAGGCTGCAATTTACTGAGGGTTTAAGTAATAGCATTTATAAATAAGTAATGGAGATCGTTAATATCAGCGATTACTTATGGAGGGGTGCGATATATTAACGATTACTTATGGAGGGGTGCAATTAAGGGAAAGGTTGTTTAAAAGGACATCAGCTTATTTTAAGAGATGCTTCTTTTTATAAAGGGAGAAAGATATAAAAAGGAAAGAGGGAAGGGCATTCAAGCAAGAAATAACAATCTACAGTTAGAGAGACATCGAATGGAATGGGAGAGAAAAAGAGCAGGTCAACCAGCCAAGTATATATATATCAGCCAGTAAAATTGTCTTATGAATTTCAGAATAGTAAATTAATATATTTGCTGTAGAATTGAATTTCAGAATAATAGATTTATATATGGTTGTAGAACACTTAGATGGAGAAATAGATATACAGCAGAAATATGAAGGAGGGAATGAATATGATTTAAAAAGCAGATTAAGAATATGGAAATAAGGGCAGATTTAAGAAGGAATGGGAGATAAATATGAATTGGAAACAATCAAAGATAGAGATATGTATGCAGAAAAGCAGCAGATTGTACATACATACATACATACAACACTTAGATGGAGAAATAGATATACAGCAGAAATATGAAGGAAGGAATGAATATGATTTAAAAAGCAGATTAAGAATATGGAAATAAGAGCAGATTTAAGAAGGAATGGGAGATAAATATGAATTGGAAACAATCAAAGATAGAGATATGTATGCAGAAAAGCAGCAGATTGTACATATATACATATACATACGTACATACATACATACATACGTACATACATGTACGTACGTACGTACATATGTACATACACACACATACATACATACATACACACACATACACACATACACACATACATACATACATACATACATACACACATACACACACATACATACATACAGACATACATACACACACACATACACGCGCACACACACATACATATACACACACACACATTCATACATACACACACACACATACATACATACATACATACATTTAGAAGATGGAATTTATATAAAGTCTGAATTAGCAAATTGTAGGCACAAAATAGGATTATCCCATAAGGGGACATTACAACAACAATTCTTTATCGACAATTTGTTTCTTTCTTTCCTGGAGCTTCTGCAATTTAGTTAAGCAGTGACTACATTGTGCAAAATTTCAATTCAATGGCTTCTATCTCATATCCTAGGGCCAAATTATCAACTACTATTCCGAAGGAGAACTTAGTTTCCGTTTGCATTGGGAAAACCAAGGTAATTTTAGAAAGTCTATGTTGGATTTAGGGTTTCAGCAAAATTAGCTAATCCTTGACCTGGTTGAAACCCTAATATATCTTATTAGGAGGTTCAGTGTCACGTAATTAACATGAAATGGGTTGCAGTCTTTGACATTGGTAGCTAGAATTGTTGTAGAATGTGTGATGAAAGGAATAAGGAGTGAATATTTGGGTATATTGCTGTATGTATGTATGTGTAGTATACATACATATATACACACGCACTAAGTCACAAGATTCGCCGAATATTATCCATGAGATTCGAAATCTAGCGAATTTAAACAAAACCCCAAGAATTCGTTTATGTTCGCCTTAAAATTCGTCGGAAAAAATGGGTCATTTTTTTTATCAGAACATATGGAAAAACCAGGGTTCGTTTGAGGTGATAGATGTCTCTTAATCCTTTGGCAGTGAGTATTTTTTGGATAAGCATGGCCGGATAAACAGAACCAATCTTCTGTGCTCTGTGTATCTTTTGGGCAGCGAGTATTTTCTATCCAAAGACCAGATTTTTGCCATGGCACTTGGTTTAGAGGTGACTGGGCTTCCCTTTCTATGGGTGCTGCGCTTCCCTCGATTTTCCTCTACAACAGTCGAGACTTCTCCGACCAGAAAAAGTAATGCGTCAGCGTTACTGCCTGAGGGCTTCAATCTCGAACACGGGAGAGAGGGGTTGTATTCAATCGAATTATAGTTATAGTATTAAAATTAAAAAGTTTAAATGTATTTATATTTTTATATTCTTAATTTATATAAGGAAAATTAAATGTATTTATATTTTAATATTCTTAATTTATTTATATTTATTATTTTATGTTTTAAATCATGTCTATTTGTTATTTAATTTTGTTTTTTATGCATAATATTAAAATTTAATATTTTAAAATAAATAAATTAAACGTTTATTATAATATATTTATTATTTAATATATAATATAATTTATTTATTAGTTATATATTAATAATATTTAAAATTTAAATTATATTTAAAACATATAAGTATATTGATATTATTTTTTATTTATTTTAAGTTTATTATTTTATATTTTAAAAAATCAAAATTGTATAAATGAATTTAATCCAATTTTATACTTTTGGAATTTTTTCCTTGTCGAACTTCATCCGAATTTCAATGTTGCCAAACTAATTCGTCGAACCTTGTGACTTAGCACAATGCATATATACATGCATACATACACACATACATACATACATACACACACCACATACATACATACATACAGACATACATACACACACACATACACGCGCACACACACATACATATACACACACACACATTCATACATACACACACACACATACATACATACATACATACATTTAGAAGATGGAATTTATATAAAGTCTGAATTAGCAAATTGTAGGCACAAAATAGGATTATCCCATAAGGGGACATTACAACAACAATTCTTTATCGACAATTTGTTTCTTTCTTTCCTGGAGCTTCTGCAATTTAGTTAAGCAGTGACTACATTGTGCAAAATTTCAATTCAATGGCTTCTATCTCATATCCTAGGGCCAAATTATCAACTACTATTCCGAAGGAGAACTTAGTTTCCGTTTGCATTGGGAAAACCAAGGTAATTTTAGAAAGTCTATGTTGGATTTAGGGTTTCAGCAAAATTAGCTAATCCTTGACCTGGTTGAAACCCTAATATATCTTATTAGGAGGTTCAGTGTCACGTAATTAACATGAAATGGGTTGCAGTCTTTGACATTGGTAGCTAGAATTGTTGTAGAATGTGTGATGAAAGGAATAAGGAGTGAATATTTGGGTATATTGCTGTATGTATGTATGTGTGTATGTATGTATGTATGTGTGTATACATACATATATACACACAGACATACATGCATACATACACACATACATACATACATACACAGACATACACACAGACATACATACACATACATACATACACACATACATACATACATACATACACACATACATACACACACACACATACACACACACACACATACATACACACACATACATACACACACACACACATACATACACACACATACATACACACATACATACATTTAGAAGATGGAATTTATATAAAGTCTGAATTAGCAAATTGTAGGCACAAATTAGGATTATCCCAAAAGGGGACATTACAACAACAATTATTTATCGACAATTTGTTTCTTTCTTTCCTGGAGCTTCTGCAATTTAGTTAAACAGTGACTACATTGTGCAAAATTTCAATTCAATGGCTTCTATCTCATATCCTAGGGTCAAATTATCAACTACTATTCCAAAGGAGACTTAGTTTCCGTTTGCATTGGGAAAACCAAAGTAATTTTAGAAAGTCTATGTTGGATTTTAGGGTTTCAGCAAACCCTAATATATCTTATTAGGAGGTTCAGTGTCAGGTAATTAACATGAAATGGGTTGCAGTCTTTGACATTGGTAGCTAGAATTTTTGTCGAATGTGTGATGAAAGGAATAAGGAGTGAATATTTGGGTATATTGCAGTATAACTACACTTTCTATTACCACTAGGAGGTGGTTAAAGCTAAGGCAAGATTTTTTTTTGCAGTTTCCTTGTGTGCCATGTCATGAAAGATGTGAAAAAGATGAGAAAATAGAAAGATACAATAATCCTAAAGGTTGTTTGGCAGCATGTCTGTAAAATTATTCTAAACAATATTGTTAGAAACTTAGAACTTTAACTTTCCTTCTATTATCATGTCAGGCCCAAGGTAATTCAATGGTAGGAAATTGCGGGTACCATGTTATAAAGTGAGCAAGTCATAAAAATTTATGAACCTTAGTTGCCTCCAAATTATGTGCCTTGTTGGGATAGCTCAACCAAGTCATAATGCCATAATGTATAGCTGACAATGTGTTTTTAGCCACTTAGAACATGGATTCACCCCATATTCAGACAAGATACAGCTGACATACAACCCTAGTTTGAACAAGGCACAAGATGCTCTGCCCAGGTATGTCCCAGGTTTGTCCCAAATGAGAGGAACACAGTATGTAATTGGGCGGAGCATGGAAAATCATAGAACCCTGGGCCGTTTCATTTTTATGATCAGGCTAGGACTAGAAAGTGGATTATTGAATGCACTGTTAATAGCAGAAGAATGATAAAATGCCCGATTATAATGAACATCAATGATAGTATATACATAAAGAAGTATACTGGCCGTTATTGTGGAAACAATTGTATGCCAACGCTTTCCTAGGCAATTCCACACACCAAACAAGAAGCGTAAAGTAATAACTCTTTCTCATGTTTGAATTGCAAAGCTTCAGTTAAACTTCACACTCTCAATTACATACATGCAGGATGTTAATAACATTTGGGAAGTGGAAGATTTAAAATCAAAAAGAACGTGCAGTAAGTAAGAGAGGATTGTTCAGGTGGAGGAATCAGATAATGGATTTATAGTGGTAAACATCCACTAAACATCATCTTCCAGGGTAAGCTACACAATCACATCTAGAAACAAACAATTGTCCTCTACATAGATGGAACACTTACACCCTCTGTAATTTTTAATATATAGAACAAGATTTCCTTACTATGAAAATAAGCAAACCCAGAAGAAAAATACATGTCAAAACCCAAACGAATGTGATGATCAAATCAGGAATTAATGGAAACATTTCTTTCTGACAGAAATGGAAAAACTAAAAGTAAAACTCCTACAAGCATTTAAAAATGGCTGTGGTACCAATTCTCACACCTGCAAACTGCCATAGCCGCTCTCTGTCGTTCTTGCAGGTTCCTGACGCCTTCTCCAATGCAATTAAAACCAAGCGCAAAGTAACCTTGATTTAGATTTATGTCAAAATCAAACCAACAAGAAAAATACATGTCAATACCCAAACGAAGTGATGATCAAACCAAGAACAAATGGAAACATTTTTTTGACAGAAATGGAAAAACTAAAAGTAAAACTGCTACAAGCATTCAAAGTAGCAATTCTCATACCTGCAAACTGCCATAGCCGCTCTCTATCGCCATTGTTGTTGCAGGTGCTGACGCCTTCTCCAATGGAATTAAAACCCATGACGACAAGGAAATGAAATTTCGACACGAAGCCCAAAAAATCAGCGTGACACGGATCTCAAAAAAAGCTTAGTTGGACAACAGAAAGGTCGAAAAAACATGTTCAGCCGGACAGAGGAATGGAAAGAGCAAGATTGCAAATTTAGCTTGCAACAGCCAAAAAAAAGTAAAACAGACAAATAATTTGAACGTTTTAAAGGCTAGTTCGTCCGAACGATCAAAAAGTTTAAAAATCAAATAAGACAAAGCATAGAGGAATGGTTTAGGATTTTCGAATAATCAGAGTAGGACAAATTTGAGTAAATCAATGCAGAGTAAGAGAAAAATGTAATAAAAATATTGATGCAGATTATGTAAGTGCCACATAGTGGTTAATGTTATAATATTGTAAAAAAGCAATTTGTTTTGTAATTAAAAAATATATTTATAATAATAATAATAAGGTTTTTTAATAGGTGTTTTAAAGATGAAATTTTTGACATAATAATTTATATATTTCTTTGATTTGTATTTGATACATGACATGAGTTTGTATATGTTATGTCAATGTTTGTTTTCTATTTGAACAATCAAACAAAAGATAGATGGTGTCATGATTACTTTAATACATGTCTATTTTGAGGATTTGATATATGTTTTTGATGATGTCTCACCAAACATGGTCGAGAAGTGACATGGGTAAGGAGCTATACTAATAAGGGGCTATCCTTATTGAGTAGGAAATTTATTTGGCTATACTCATAAGGGGGTTGTTCTTATTGAGTAGGAAATTTATCTTATTATTATTGAAGAGTGTTTCTTATATGTTTAAAATTTCATTGTATTTATTCATTGATATTAAAGTCACAAAGAAACTATAGAACATCATTGTTGTAATTACTTTGTCATGGTAGAGAAGTTGCAACTTTGTTGATAGTGACTAGTTAAAAGACTAACAAATATTAATTGTAGTTGTCTTACCATAGTATATAAATTGAAGAAATTGTCACAATATTTTACGAGATTAGAGATTGTGGATGAATGGACTTGGTGTGGCTTAAAACAAATGAAAGTGAACTTTCTATGTTTTGCTAAAGTTTTTAATATTCACCTTAGAAATAATAGAAGCACTTCAAGTGACACAAATTACTCTTGGATAGGCTAATGGATATACAAGAATAAATTGGAAAGTAATGAAGAGTGTATTAATGAATGGCACCTCATTAATTAAAATTAAAATTATTCATGTGTTAATGTAAGTGGATATGACATGGATAATTTCAAGTGATTGAAAAGATGCTTTATTAGAATTGACATATTAAACAATATCTAAACATAAGATCGAGCAATTGTACGAAGGGAGAATAATCTTGAATGGAGAATTATTGTTTGTATAGGTTTTAGTAAATTTGTTAGCTTATAGGAATTAAATTTTTATGTTTTGTTGATAGATATACTCTTTCACGAATTCACAAGGTGTGAAATATGTTTAAAATAAGAAAATTGGTTGGGTGCAAGTCATATTATTATATTATTTCAATGTAATAAAAATTCATAGATTCTAATCATAGTACTCTAAAATCTTATCAACAAAATAAGAACTAAACATTGAAACCTAAAGTTTAGATGTTTGAATAAATACCATAGCTAGCTAGCAAAAGCATGTAGTTGAAGTCATGATATATTCATACTTGAGTGATGAAGAGATTTATTAGGTTGAAGTGTAGTATAAACATGACCATGAGTAGAATGAGGTGGCAAATAAATAGAGAAGCTCATAGAGAGCGTTGATAAATGGTAGCATCTATAATGAATGTTTGCACATAGTTTTAAATATCGTGCAAACATGTATTCTCAAGAATATTTTTTCACAAGGGAAAAAATTCCACTCATTCATCACTTATAGGCAATTTGAATTTGCCGCATGCATAAATCTTCATAATAAGCTTATTTGCATGTATGTCAAGTGTGGAAGTTTGGTGGATGCCCATAAAAAAATAGATCTCTAATGTGATACACATTTTCCAACATACTTTGAGCATGCGACAAAATGGAAGATTTCAAACAAGGCATGGATATCCATCAAAGCATAAAGAATAGAGGAATTTGTCATATATTGTAGCTACAATCACCCTACTAGACATGTTAAAATGAAAGTGACAACTTTTGAATTAATTGTCATGAGGTAGTTTGGCCACTATAGGTTAGGGTGGTAGCTAGCCTAACTAGAACACATGGTAAGAATTTTGTATGGGTGGCTAACAAGGTTAGTCACAAGTGTATCTCTATGTATTGCAATTAAACATAATTGTAATTCATTTGTAAACCTCACTTAGTAGTTTGGTTTCTTTGTGTTTAATAAATTTCTTGATCTTTGAATGGGACTTCAAGTTCTTTGTTGGATTTTATTTGTTATGTTAATATTCTCTTGCCTATTGATTTAAGTTTATTTAATGAAGGATTTTAGAATATGTGGAGTCTTCATGGATTGTGGAAACATCAACAAAAAATGGGACTTATACAAGGACAAACCGCAAAAATAGGTTTACAATTATCATCGAAAACCTTGATTGTTTATTTTATTTATATCAGTGGCTTACCTCACCCAACATACTAGAGTCAAGAACCTTTCCAATATAAGTATTTGATCATTTTTTGGTAGAATTAAAAATTCATGAAGATACTAGACCAACCAAAAGCCTATTAAAGTTTGAAAAAATGTGGTTTCATAGGAATGATCTTATTGATTTGATTGGGAATTGGTGGTCATCAGCACCACAGAATATTGGAACTAGAAGTTATCAATTTATGTTTAAGATCTAATTCATTAAAGAAAAATTAAAATATTGGAACAAGAACTCATTTAAGAATATATTTGAGAAGAAAGAGATAATTGAAAAAGAATTGAAAATTTTATATGAGAGAGTGATCACACGTGGAATGTTTCAAATAGACTATATGAAGGAGAAGGAACTAATGGCAAAGCATACGAACATCTTAGCAAGGGAGGAAGAATTCCAGAGGGAAAATTTGAGAGAAGTGTGGTTGTAGGAGGGGGAATCAGACACAATTTTTCTTATAATCTTACAAAGATTTGAAGATCTCAAAACAAGATTGAAGCAATCAAGGTTTCAAAAGGAAAAAATATAGAATTAGTAACAAGGGTGCAGCAAGAAGCAATTGCTTTCTTTCAAAACCTATTAGCACCAATTGGAGATTTAAATAACATCAAAATGAAATATGTCTTGGAAAATATCCCACATATCATCTTGAATGAAGAAAATAAGATGCTAACAACCCCATATACATGGAATAGAGATTAAATAAGCATCTTTCTAGTTGCATCTGGACAAATCGCCAAGCCCTAACAAATTTTCAACCCTATTCTACCAGAAATGTTGGCACATCGTGGGAAAAGAAATATAGGAGTTAGCAAAAGAATTTTAAAAATAAAGGAAAATTTTCAAAGATATGAATAACACATTGATTTATTTGATATCGAAGAAGCTTGAATGCAAAACATTTGCAGATTACAGACTAATCAAGTGTTATGTAATATAATATATAAGATTATAACTAAGGCAATGGTGACAAGACTAAAGAAAATAATGGACAAAGTAATCTCAATCAATCAAGGTGGCTTCACACTAGGAAGAGACATAGAAAATAATATTATAATGGCCAATGAAATCATTCACTCGATAAATAGTGCCCAACGAAGAAGTCTGATGCTCAAGCTTGACATAAGTGAAGCATATGACAAAGTGGAGATTCCTAACAAATGCAACAAAAAGGTTTAGATATGATGAACATTGGATTGAGATGGTATATCATTGTATTTCAACATGTAACGACCCAATCTATCTAACCCCAAAACACCACTATTTTTGTTTTCTTTTAATTATTTAATTTTCATTCATAAGTATACTTGAGAACATCTATCCATACAAGATAGTATTTATTAAACTTAGAACAAAAACAAATCATATGGTTTAGTCATATGTTCATACAAAATAGGAATCCATCTATTTGTATATCTAGAATAGGCATCCACCTAAACGATGTAGGCATCTATCACTTGAGATAAGTATATGCTATGTCTAGAGTCTTAGACTCACCGAGACTATTCAGTTCTAATTCGCTTCCTTGAAGACTACACTTCCTATTGAAAGTATGCTAAGGTTGTCATCATTCAGGGGTATATATATAATAATCAAAAGCTTGAATCCCACCTCAAAAAAAATTCTAAAGCCTTGGGGATACAAGCAATCCATACTAGATTCTTTTGAGTGTAGTTTGAATTTATTTTGTTTTAGTAATCTTTCAAATTTCTCTAGTTGATCAATATTACCCTAAATCCGGTTCTCGAACGCCTGAGTATTGGGAGCATCCTTCATTTCCCAAACTACCTATATACCCTGCTTCCAAATGAGATCAAGACATAAAATATATAGTTTTTCTTTTATTCTATGTTTATGTGAATTGTTTAACTGGGTACACAACCCTTTCTATGGTTCTATTCCCAAAATAGTTCCTTTGTGGTTGCTACCCACAAAGGGAAGCTTATATAACAAATAGTCGACTTGACCATTGTTTGTTTTCCTGATTGTAAGAGTTGGTATAGAATACTCTACACTATGTAAGATTTGGCTAAATATTATAGCCACCCAAGATCTAGGAAATTTATGAAAGCACAAGAGAGATCAACTATGAGAGAATAATGTTATTCTATCAAAGGATGCAAATGATAGATTATGATGATATGATTCATAATTGTATTGTTATGAATTGATGTTGTACACATGAGACCACCTAGTTATATAGCCAAGGTGAGACATAAGATTAAACAATATCATGACAAGTGTCTTAATCCTATGTCATGAGACAACTAACTCAACTAATATTAAATGACTTAGGACACAAGCATTAAATGTCAAAAGATAAGATAAGATCTAATGATAAATAACAATTTCTAGAAAGATTCCCTCCTAGGACCTAAGTAAATTTAACATGTAAGTAGGACCCACTAATGACTAGATAGGTAAAACACCTATTTACACTAACACCCCCCTTAAGTGCAACTTTGGGAGAAGATTATTATGAAAATGATGCAAGGATGGTAATGAGTCTAGTTTATGGTTTACTTTTGGTAGAATTTATGATCTATTTGTCGAAATTGTCATGAACCTTGATGTTTGAATGTTGATATTTCCTTGAAACCATAAACATTAGGCCTAATTTCACCTCTGCAAATCTTTAATGACATTGACATGTTATATGGACTATCTGTGTTAATTCTACATGTGGATCAATGAATGTTCTTTAAGATAGTTATAGATATGTGATTATTATGTGTACTAATAATGCCATGCAAATATGATTTGAGGCCACTAAATTGAGAAGATTTCGCCAACTGGTCATTCACCATAATAGCTAACAAAGTGGTCATGCAAAGGTCAATGAAGGGAATCATTCAAAGAGGTTGATGACAGGAGATTCCTCATGCAAACTGAATTGTAACTGCCTTGTAAATGATCTTTATTGATGTTGAGTGAATATAGGTGTTACTATTGTGCTAAATCTGCATTGAGGCAGGCACGTCTGACCAGATTCCATGCATGCGTAACCGCCTCTCCACTTTCTTTGCTTTCCCTAAAGTTGTGTCCTCCTAGTTCGTGGAGTTGACTACCTTGCTTAGTTAGTCACTTCTTTTCCTATAAACAAGAGTCAGATGCTCCTTCTCAGAAGGTTGTGCGATCTGATGATGTACTTACATTCTTAGTTTTCATCAATACAGTTTACACTGCTCTATTGTACTCATGTTTTCCAATGAATGAATAAGATGAAGTTATAAGTCCATGCATCTTAGTTTACATTAGTTTTAGAGGATACTCATCCAAGGGGGCCCACTTGGTGAACATTTTGTCCTTAGTTTAGTTTAGTTTATTTATTACTTTCTATTTAGTAATTAGTTAAGAATTTGGCACTAACTGTTCCTACAGCCCCTAGAATTCCATTTTGTGACTGTTCTTGTAGCCAAAGCAGACAGACTAGTTTCTTGTTTGTTTGCTAAGATTTTCATTTTTGTCATGCATTTCAACTTAGCATAGTTTTTGGTTGATGTTCAATACTTATGTTATTTCTTTCTAAGCAATTTACCTTCAACATTGTGTTTTTCTTAGTTGTAGAATGAATATGGCTACTTGGGATCCTTAGTGCACATACTGTGCTAACCCATTTCAAGTTCACGTCCCTGGGTTGATAAGTTAAATGCACCTTCATGTTGATTGAATGGCTATTTAGTTTAGATGTCCAATATCTAAATCATAGTTGTAAGGGATTAGTTGTTAAATCATTGTAGGAGGCCAACATTTTTGGCATCGTTGTCGGGGATGGTGTCAAACTAGGGAGTTATTTGGAGTCATTAGTAGTTTTTCTTGTTGTAGTATTTCTAAAAGTTTGTTCATAGTATACCCCTCATTTAGGAAGTAATGACCCCCCTTATTCTTTACCAATTCTTTATGTGAGCTAGCTAATAGTGAATTGATACCGCATGCATAGAGGAAGGAGAAGAGATGCTTATGGGAGATTCCTTCCTAACAATCCTAATCCATTCCAGCTAGTTGAATATCAAAACCTGCCAAGAGAAGAAGAAGATCCACACCCCTTTGCTAATACATTTCTTGATCTGACTAGCTTTGAAGTTTCCTCTAAAGACCAAAATCAGCTTGAGAACCCCTTTGCTTTGGAACTACATCAAGCAGGCATGAGCGATGCAAATAGAAATAGACCTAACCAACCGGCTTTTCCTTTCCCCATTTCTCAACAAAATGAAGTAGACAACCTCAAAAATATCCCTGCTTCAGTCCTTCCCAAGTTTTATGGACTTGTCATAGAAGATCCTAATACTTTCTTGTTTGAGTTTGACATACTCTGCAAGAGTTATGACTATACCATTGATGCCCATAGGCTTATGTTATTTCCTACCACTCCAAAAGAAGGTGCATTAAGATGGTTCATGAGCCTAGGAAAAGATACTATGGAGACATGGGATGACATGAAGACAAAATTCCTTGAGAAATACAAGGAGTATTGCAAGGGTAGTGACATGAGAGGTGGCATTTTTAGGATGCAGCAAAAGGAAGATGAGAGCCTGGAGGATTATATTGCAAGGTTTATGTTTTTCCTACAAAAATCTCCACACCATATGCTTAATGAAGACTCACAAAAGTTGCTTTTCCTGAAAGGAATTAATGACAGTTGCACTGATGCCTTGGACCTGATGGGAGGAGGAGATATCTCTCAAGTTCCTTAGGAGGATATCAAGAAAATATGCCAGAACTACTCTAGGGAAACTTCAAAGAAAGGGGGAGCTTACCAATCTTCCATGGGTAAGTCATCTACCAGTGGAGTCTCAAGAATGGAGATTACTCATTTTTTGGCAGACCTCAAGTAAGACATTATAAACAATCTAGCTACTCAGTTGGATGCACTTTAGGCCAAGAAGAAACAAGAGGAGGCAGAGGCAACATTGGCATACACTACAACAAAATAGGAAATTAGCACCTAAAATAGTGCCAGATTTTAGTGCATTCAAGTTCATGAATTGGGCACTTTTGTTGGTGCAAAATGCAACACAAAATGGTACGTCCACTTCGGCGCTAGATTTAGCACCGGATTTAGCACTAGATTTAGCACCAGGTTTAGCGCTGACTTTTGTTGCTTCCACTTTGGCTTCTGATTTTGCTTATGGTTTTGCTTCTTGTGTTGCTTCCACGTTTGCTTCCAGTTTTGCTTCTAGTTTTGCTTCTAGGTTTTCTTTCAGTTTTGCTTCTAGTTTTGCTTCCAAGTTTGCTTCCGGTTTTGCTTCCAATTTTGCTTCTAATTTGACTTCCAATTTTGCTTCCAATTTTGCTTCTGATATAACGTCGCTTGTTGCATCTAGATTTGCTTCCATTTTTACGTCTTTTGTTGCTTCTAATATGGCTTCTATTATTGCATCTTTTGTTGCTTCTAAAATTGCTTCCATTATTACTTCTTTGTTTGCTACCTGAATTGCTTTTGATTTTACTTCCTAGATAATGCCAAGTTTTGCTTCCAAGATTGCTTCTGGTTTGCTTCTAGTTTGGCTTCCATTGTTGCTTCCTTTTTTCCTTCTAAAAATGCTTCTTGTCTTGCTTCCATTTATAAATTTAATATGTTTTATTTCAATTTAATTAGTTAAATATATCATGCCTCTTAAATAACGCATATGATTATAGAGTAAGTAAATTAAATAATATATTTTATTTCAATTTAATTAATTAAATATATCATGCCTCTTAAATAAATCATATGATTATAGAGTAAGTAATTTAATTATTTAACTCATATGATTAAATAACGAGATAATTATTATAACATGATCATCATCTATAATTAAAGCAAGTGAGTCAAATATCTATATAAGTGATTTAAACAAGTGAGTCAAATATGCCACTAGATTAATAACATGTCAAAATGATACATGTCCAACAGTCGACATAAGTCAAAATGATACAACAATAATATGGTATTGCAGGCCGTGAAAATGATACACATGATAGTAACCATGAAAAGAGGCAGCATAACGATATATCGGCAATGATCCATGATGCAGTCTATATGATCATGAATTTCCTTGGCTACTACCAGCAACTACCTCATCATCATCATCACCATCGTGATCATCATCGTCATCATCATCATCGTCATCGGCCTCGGTGCCTTTTATATATGTGTCATCATCATCCTCTGCCATGTGATCTGTAGTAGAACCAACATATTTTGGATCTATATCATGAGGATCATCTTGAAATTCTAGAAGACCCATGTTCTGCAAAAAAAATTCATTTAAAATGAAAATTTATTATTTATTTCATGCAATATTTTTTTTTTTGTTATATATCTAATATTAAAACATGTGAAACGAAACCATAATCATATTACATCATATCAAAGTGAAAATACCATAATAAAATTTCAAAAAAATTATAGCTAATATGTCATTCCAATGATGTAAAACATGCAACAATTCTAATAAACGTTAGTAAAATATGCCAACATTTGGTGGAAGAGGAAGAAAAATGAATGGAACTCTGGAGGCCCACCATAATGGATTTTAGTGTTCAACCATGAGAGCAGAAGAGAGATATGATATATCATGCATCAAAACATTAACCATGAATTCTTCCAGCCAGAGGACAAGGAGATGATTACTTTGCTTCATTTTCATTTGCATAACCATATCATGGTGTGAACCAAGAAGACCAAGGATGTCCAGTTTTATGTGGAGGTAATGGATGTGGTCCAAAATTTAGGAGGGGCAAGAAGGTCAATGTATGATCCTGATGAAATTGAGGACGAACAACAAGAGAGGGACAAGAAAAATAAAATCAATGCAGAGTTTCAAGGATTTGTCAAGCAAGTAACAGAGCTATGGGAGCAGCCTCATCTAAAATATTTTGAACTAGAGTTTGATATACCATTTAGAGAGCTCGGTTTTCATGGAGTTCCTTTCAAACCATCTACTTTTATTGTTCCTACGGTAAACTATTTGGTAGAGTTGGTGGAATTACCTTTCTTAGTAAT
Organism: Sequoia sempervirens; assembly: GCA_007258455.2. Taxonomy (NCBI): domain Eukaryota; kingdom Viridiplantae; phylum Streptophyta; class Pinopsida; order Cupressales; family Cupressaceae; genus Sequoia; species Sequoia sempervirens. The sequence goes on along the minus strand of VDFB02047397.1, from coordinate 105,729,075 downwards.
CACTATTAGTGAGATTGAGATTGTTAACCTTGAGAGAGTAGGACTTGAGCAAAAAGAATTTGATATGGCTATTATTTTCATCCTATACAACCATTGCAAGAAAAGTTAAGCTAGCATCAAATAACCAACAATTTTGAAAATAACATGAAAACTTTTAGTTGCTGCTATGTCAGGAATAAATTAAAAGGAAACAATGTTCCTTCTAGTGGCTTGATGATTGCAAATGAGGATTCATTTAATTTCAATGGAGTAAAATGAAAATTAAAAGTAGTTGATTCATATAATATATGTACATTAAACAGATTATAGTGCAAAATTATTTTTGATGCCTTCTATAGCTAAATGCTACACTCATTTCAGGCATCAAGAAAATGCATCCCACCTAGAGTTTGTGCAACATTATTTTTTTCCCTAGAATCCTTTTCAAAATCATCACCCTTAGTCTGATTTAAGATAAAACATCAATAATGAGCAAATTAACAAAAAAATAAAAGTTAATAATACATAATCTATGTTGTAAAGTTAAAAATTCTTACAAAAATGCATATAAAACTCCAAAACATTTTCCATTTGTTCTCTAAAGTTTAGTCCAATCAACCAAAGCAAGAAACATATATCTTATTACTATTTAAATCAAAAGAAGATATCTGATATACAATTCAAAACATCAACATATGATCTAATTTGTTAAAGTACATGTTCTCCTTCAAGTATTGATTCCTTGATAAACTCAATTTGATCCTCAAATACATACCTATCACAAGTTTCAAAGGAATATATCATGAGAATCTAACAATGACTATGTGTAACAATCTAAAACATTCATAATCAGAGACAAGTTCTTTACAAATTCTACTACACATTGATGCATCCTTCCTGTTGAAATGAGTGTTTAGAGCTATGATAACCACATTCATGTCTTGAGGGAATCTCACTGTCTAAGGAAGAAGTCAAAGTGCCTTGGAGCAACAATAGCATTCAACATTGACCATATGGTGTCTACATTTAAATAATTCATAATGGTCAATTTCACTGAAATGCACCTTGTGATTGGAAAGAAATAGACCAGAACTCCCTACAAAATAGGAAATTGGCAAAGAAAGAGCAAACAATCCCTTGCAAACTAATTACAAATTAGTAGCCTGAGAAGCTTCTTAGAGGCTTACACAAGAAGCTCACAAGACATGCATAATTTTGATCATAAAAGTAATGCCATGGTAACTATTTGGCTCCACAACATAAGAAAGTTGTTTGAAAAGATTTCTCAGCCACATAATATTCACGAGTTCCAAAATCAGAAATCTAATACAAAATTGTTCACTTGACCTTGAAGTTTCAATTAGTATTCTTATAGGATTTTATGTTGTAAAAATATATTCCAATGGCATATGAAGTGCATGGTGAAGCATATTATTGAATTGAATCCTCCAATACATTACTTATACAAGGATAATTTTCATTCCCCTAGTGGATGGCCTAAGCAATGTGTTATGAAATGTACCATCTATCTAATACCTAAGACTGCCTCTTTGTCATGCTTCTATAACACTATTCAATTATTGGGGAATGATGAAGAGATCAATGAAATTGTGGAAAGAGAACACAACTTCATTTCTGAGAACAAAAAAATCAAATTAGAGTTACATACATCAAAAGGAAATAGAACCATGTTTATTTTCATAATTGTGAACCATATCATTGGTGCAGGGCACCATGTAACTTCATGCCTCCATGGGGAAAATTTGTAAAATTTCAGTCTTCATCATATTGTGATTGTAAAAAGGTCATGTTTGGACCATTTTAAATGCATTTGGTTCATTAATAGGTTTCTAGGAGGTCTATGAAGTCAAAATGCAAAAGTTGTCATTTGTAGCAAAAAAAAATGCAAAATTGCAAAATGCAAAAAAGTGGAATGTGAAGAGTCATTTTGTAAAGGGAAGGTTGTTGGTTGATTATAACTGAAGGAGCAGTTAGATAACTATTATACACACCTTTAAAGAACCTTGTGAAGGCGTAGACGAAGAGAGTACATTGTATCTTGAATCAATTTTGAATAAAAGTACCCTGTTTTGCAAATTTTAACATTTTCTTGTTGTTCTTAGGTGTGGTACTAGTCCATACAATAATATCAAGCTTTTTTTTTGGTTGGGTTTTATATATTTTTGAATTATCTTTCAAATAAATCTAGTTTGAGTTAATTTTGTCGAGTTTTAAGCTTTTTAGAGCCATATTTTTTAGGGCAACCCAAAAACCCTCATTTTAAGGGTTTGAGAGTCAAATAAAAGCATAAATCACCATTCCACCGATATAGACCTCTGTAAATCAGTGGAATGGGTTATTTTAGGTTGTTTTTCAATGCTGGTTGTGTTTGCAAGTGCAGGGGTAGTCAAGTTATAGGAGTTTTATTACTGCCCTAGTGATTTTTCATCAATTTTAAGCATGAAGGCATAGCTACAAGTTGGTATTTTCTACAAATGCAATGTTAAATAGTTGGAGATGGTTTGGATAGCATGTGTAGACCTATTATAAGGTGTTTTAATAATTTTAAAAGTTTTTTGTGGTTTGGAGCAGTTATTTCCAATAAACCCTCTTGCATATGAGCCAAAATTAGGCCTCTAGGATAGCGGGACAATCATTTTTTGAGGGTTTCTTTCCAAAACATCCTCATTCTATTTTTTTATATGTTTAAGAAGCTCGAATGGGGTTCTTGAAAATGTTTTTTTTTTTTGGAGATTCAATTTGGTTTAAAATATACACTCAATTTTGTCTATGTGGAACACTACAAGCAATTTGTCTTCTTGAGTATGAATAATGCAATAATGAAAGAATCGGTGTTCTAAGAGATTTTTTGGCTTAATCTTGTCAATTCTATGATGTTCAAGGTGTGGTAAAGGTTCAGTAATATTTTGGTGTCTTAAAACCTCTTTTTGGTGTATTTGGAGCTTGGAAAACCATGTTCCATTAAAGTAAATTTGTGAATGTTGAGTATGAAGGCATAGCTACAAGTTGGGATTTGCTACAAATGCAATGCTAGAGGGTTGGAGATGGTTTGGATCTAGCATGTGTAGACCTATTATAAGTTAGCATTTCCAAATTGGTTTGTGGTTTGGAGCAGTTATTTCTAATAAACCCTCTTGCATATGAGCCAAAATTAGGCCTCTAGGATAGCGGGACAATCATTTTTTGACGGTTTATTTCCAAAAAAACCTCATTTTGTTTTTTGATATGTTTAAGAAGGTAGAGATGAGTTTTTGAAAATGTTTTTTTTTTAAGATTCAATATGGTTTAAAAGATACAACTGATTTTGTCTATGTGGAACACTATAAGCAATTTGTCTTCTTGAGTATGAATAATGCAATAATGAAAGAATCAATGTTCTAAGAATGTTTTGTTGGCTTAATCCTATCAATTATATGATTTTCAAGGTGTGGTAAAGGTTCAGTAAGATTTTGGTGTCTTAAAACCTCTTTTTGGTGTATTTGGAGCTTGGAAAACCATGTTTCATTAAAGTAAATTTGTGAATGTTGAGCATGAAGGCATAGCTACAAGTTGGGATTTGCTACAAATGCAATGTTAAAGGATTGGAGATGGTTTGGATATTTTTAGACCTATTATAAGGTTTTTTAAGTGTTGGAAAGTGGTTTGTGGTTTGGAGCAGTTATTTCCAATAAACCCTCTTGCATATGAGCCAAAATTAGGCCTCTAGGACAGCGGGACAGTTATTTTTTGAGGGTTTCTTTTCAAAACAACCCCATTCTATTTTTTGATATGTTTAAGAAGGATGAAATGGGTTCTTGAAAATGTATTTTTTTTTGGAGATTCAATCTGGTTTAAAAGATACACCCGATTTTGTCTATGTGGAACACTACAAGCAATTTGTCTTCTTGAGTATGAATAATGCAATAATGAAAGAACCATTGCTCTAAGAGTGTTTTCTTGGCTTAACCCTATCAATTATATGATGTTTAAGGTGTGGTAAAGGCTCAGTAAGAGTTTTGTGTCTTAAAACCTCTTTTTGGTGTATTTGGAGCTTGGAAAACCATGTTTCATTAAAGTAAATTTGTGAATGTTTAAGTGATCTTGAAAAAAATTGTGTTTGTGTCTTTGAAGACCTTTGAATCCCACCATGATCTACATCAAACATCTCCATTTTTGTCTTGTTTAGAGAAAAATGAACATACAAAAAAATAGTGCAATTGTCTTGTGAAGTGGGTTCTAAAAAATGAAAATGTAAAATGCTTGCAAGAAAGGAGAAGGATATGCAGAATATTAAAAACCCATGGTTTAGGGTTTCTGGGCTGAGCCCCAAATGTGGAAGGATTTATTTTTGTTTTTGAGAAGTGAAAGATCATTCCAAGAGGCTTGCACTCATTTTTCTGAGAGCTCGTATCTGCAATAGGAGTCACAGGTTTTCAAAAAACCACAGCTCAAAGACAAACCCAAAATGCCATTGATTAATAGAGCCTGCGGCCATAATCATGGAGCCATGAAGGAGGCTTGTTGGCGTAAAATCTAACACCTCTGGAGTGCAGGTTTGTACGGACAGCTATGTACACTACGCAATGAGTGCTCTTCAAATTAGGAGGGGAAGCTCCCTCGTTGTGTTGGAATGCATGAAAAGAGAAGTAATCTAAGTCCTATCTTTTTGTTCTCAGCTGGAAGAGGCACAAGGTTAAGAAAACCAAGAACGTTGCAGCTAAGGATTTTCTGGTTTCGCAGATCATTAACTACAACTAAGCTAACTACTTTAAATCTATCCAGTTTCCTCAAGAAAACAGAGCATGAGGAAATGGAGCAGGGATGACTATCGGACGATAAACGAGTTTAGACTCTCTACTTGAAGGCAAGGTGGCGCAACTATCATCTCAATCTAAACAAGTTTATTGGGCACAAAACATATTTAAGAATTTACCATGACAATCTTATGAAACCCTATGTGGCATAACACTTGATCATAACAGTAAAGACTTACTAAACGGCTTTTATCATCAAGATCTTTATGAAACCCTGTGTGGCATAACACTTGATTGTAATGACAAAAGAATTCACAAAATAGATTTATCTAAACTATGAGAAGATTTACCATGATAATCTTATGAAACCCTATGTGGCATAACACTTGATCAGCATAGTAAGGACTTCACAAAACGCTTTTATCATCACAATCTTACGAAACCCTATGTGGCATAACGCTTAATCATAACAATAAAAGATTCACAAGACAGAAAGAATTCACCATTACAATCTCTTGAAACCCTATGTGGCATAACAATTAATCATAATAGTGAAGACACAAGAACAAATACCAAAAGAGCAATATTGAGGGCAAGGTAGGCGCAGCATATATTTCTCTCTCAAGCAGAAGTTATTTACAAATGAGCAAAAGCTCTTATTTATATACATCAAGGTGTAGGGAACCCTAAAATCACCTTGTGTCATCTATAGTTCCTGCAATGCATGCAAGCAATGTGCCAAACCCTAATTAAGTAAACTATACAGTCAACTGGGAAACTACCCTCAGTTTGACTGAAACATCTAATCTAAAAATGGACTATTGTGCGAGCATGCACGTCCTTATTGAAAGCAAGTTAACTGGAAGACTACCATCAGTTAACGTAAAAACCCTAAATGAAACTCCAAGTAAACAAGGTGAATCTCAAAATAGATATGCATGAGGTGAGACAGCCAGTTAACTTGAAAGGGTAACGCCAAGTTAACTCCTGTGTATAATGTCTATCCTGAGAGGTGAGAAATTGAAGTCTACTGGTCGTGATCTCGAGCAACCAATCCCTCAACGAGGCTGTCAACTGCATCAGCATCTGAATGTCAGCAACTTGAGCAATCTTTGCAATCTTTGCACACTCAACCAGCATTTCACTGACTGGCAACTTTGGCGGCTCCGTAACTGAAGTGATGGCCATTATCTCTTCTGCGGCTTGATACAAATCAGTCTCAGCTTTTCTAACGAAATCATGAATTAAGACCAACCTGGTCTTGAATTCAGTCTATGTGTACTGTACTCTGAAAAACTCCCTATTGATGTGAACACGGCTATATTCTGACAACTTTTCTGGAAAACTAAAATAACCTGTTGAGGCTAAAAATAGCCTTTCAAGAGTTATTTTTGGCGAAAATCTGAGATATGGGTTTTATCCGAAGAAGATTCTAAGACAACCCAGAATGTCAGATTTACGAAAATTTGACTTCTACTCGACCATGCAAGGAATTTTCAGTTGAGAAAATTAGTAACTCGAGAATGAATGTTCTGGAGTAAATTTTCCTGAAAAATTCTGGCACATGGGTTTTCTCGAGGAAGCTATTCTGAATCAACCCAGATGATTTGTTTTGCCAAAAGTCGCCAATTCTTCAAACATGCGAAAGAATTTAAGATGAGAAATAGAAGAATTTAAGACAGAAGAAAGAAGTTTTTAGTGCTCTGCTTCTGCTAAAATCACCATCTTGTCTGAAGTCTGCTGATAATTCTAACTTGTACCTGCAGAGAAAATGTTTTGATGTCTTCGCCAATGATTGTTGATGAAGAATTTGCCTTTGGTTTTCTAAAATTCGCCTTTGCTTGGAAAAACGAATTTTCCTTGAAGATACGCCTTTGCCTTGAAGAAATATGAATTTTGCTTCAAAAATACGCCTTGTAAATGAAGAAAAACGAATTTTGCTCAAAAATACGCCTTTGCTTTGAAGAAAAACGAATTTTGCTTTAGCTTTGTGAATAATAAATGAAGATGGTGCCATGCTAAAATAAGATGAAATTCGCATCAATCTGACAACTACAAGATTTAAAACCCTGATGAAAATAAAAGCCTTTCAATTGGACCCTTCTCAGTTGAACTGCCACTGACTGCAAGTTCAAATAATAATAAAATATTTATTATCATGCAATTAGCAAGGGTGCTAAAAATAGAAAATTGCTATTTATAAATAAGCAAATTTGGAACTTCAGTTGACAACCCGGGTGAAGCTCTGAGATTCATCGTTTGACTTTACTGATTCCGAAAAGTCATCTCTTGAGCACATAGGCGTCCATTTGCTCAAGATACTTCATTTTTTACTAACTCCCTATTTTATAGCCGCAACACTGTTACGACTGGCCAACTCGACATCGATTTCCGGATGACCGCGATGCTGAGATCGATCGAGATATTCATCTAAAGCCTACCTAACAAGGAAGAAATGTCTCTGAGACATAATCAAGAAATCCATCGCTTAACTCCTTGAAAAATTAAGCGACTGATTAAATTGCTTTACGGTTCCAGACTTAGCTATTTTCTAAACTCATCTCGATGCTTCAAACGGCCGTTGACGGTGAACGGTGAACCTCACGATATGAGACGGTTCACGGTGTGATCAAGACATTCCGTGATCCGATGATTGTTCACACGAATTGTTGTGTTATGGGCTTCAAAAGAAAAGCGCCCCTGACTCATGGTTGCACTTTTGTCATTTTGACGAAAGTCGGACGTCATCCAAGTACCCTACTTTAAACGCTGATAACTGGAGCTGGGATGACCCGATTCAGGCACTATCTGTTTTAACGGATAGCCAGAAGGGCCTACAAGAGAAGTCACTGGAGGTGACGAGGCAAGAAAACTGCTTCTAAGACCTCAAAAACTCCAGTGCGTATTTTATTTATGTTTACCGCTCCCAAACTTAGCCATTTTCCGAACATCTTCACTTTGCAGTATTACACCAAAGACCTCGCACGCACGAGCGACTGCCAAATCCCAAAGGCTGACGGTTGGGCTCATTGGAAAGATAAAATAATTACGCTCAATAGCCGTGAAGACTTCGAACGTGAACAGGCTCATCTGACAAGCCTAAAGGCTAGGCGCCTTAAGACTATGAAAATGTACTGAAAACCATTTGTTGGTTCGCCCGTAAAATTGCGTGCTCGGTAGAATCTCTGCCACGACCACCAGGAATGTCGGATCGACAAGCTGAATGATGCATCGCGGAGCTAGGCTAGAATACTACTGATGTAATGAAGACTCTGTCTATGAATTCTGACATCTGGAGGGTCCTTTAAACCAGCGCCCCTGGCCTGTACTTGCACTGTGCATAAACGGAGAAGCTCAGAAACGTGAAAACTCCATTTTAAGTTGATCTTTGGATGACTGCCGCCTGAACTCTGAGAGTCGGATGACTGCGCTTGATATCTCGTCGGATAAGCAGACTAGTTGTGAACAGATTGACTGCATCCGGCATCGAAACTGTCAAAATTTACCCCTGCTTCAAGATGGGTGCCCTCAGGCTAGAGGCGCGCTTTTGCCTGAAAAGAGCAAATTCCTCGCATCCTAAAATTTAGGGATTTTAACTTCTATCGCTATTTGCCAGAGCTGTGGGTCTCGGAACGCCTCGCTGGATAGCTCGACGGATAGCCAGACTGATTCTGAAGAGATTGACTATATGCTTGAGCACTTTCAGCAAGATCTTAACCTCCAACAAGTTGGGCGCCCTTGAGCTATACTTGCACTTTGTGATTTTTCCTTTGAAAAATCTTCATATTTTGACCACTGAAAACTCCGTTTCGATCATTGAAACGACCATGTACAATGTGAAATGCCGTCGTGAGATGCTCCTCCATTGTGAAAAGCTCCATTCTGAGTCTCTACTTCAGGTTCTGATCAATATAACTGACTTTGACTGACAAAATATTGACAAAAACTCCATGCTTGACATTGCCCAAAACTGTGTTTTACATCAAATTAGCAAGGTTTAGACTTTTAAATGCAAAATGCCTTGATGAAGCAAAAAATTTGGTTTGGGTACAACATTAGGCTCCATCTGGTGACCATGTCGGATACCTACGGCATAGGAGAACCTAAGAATCTCAGTATTAAGTAGACCAGTGTTTTATAATTGGGCATTGGAGTCAGGACTTTACCTATTCACCTAAAACTTTGGAGTTTCCTAAAAACCTAACCTAAAAATCACCTAAACAAGACTACCTAAATCACCTAATACACGACAAAACATCACAAAACGGGGAAATACAATACGATATAACGTTAAAGCATAAAAATTACTTAAAGAAAACTAACTCCACCCCCGAAGAAATGAAGTGCTTTGAATATTGTTCGCTGCATGGCAGCGAGAAGAGCCTCCCACCAATGTCGTTTCTGCCTGAAAGGCTTGACTTCTCTTCTTCTAGGAATTGCAGGAGGCAATCCTTCTAGAATGAAGATTCTCAGGTATTCGTAAATCCATGCAAAGGTACTCTGACAAAAGTCAGAATATGATGCAAATGGGAACGCTGATACTCCTGAGTCATTAGCTCTACTGTAGTCCATCCTTGGGATTTCAAATTCTTCAAACCAGTCGATCGAGTTCCAAACTCGATTTCTATAATGTCGTAGGTGATCTTTTCTAATCTGATAATATCCTTTAACTGGCTCATTGATCAGCTCTACATCACCTTTAACACATAGGAGTTTGATTCCCATGTCTTCAGCATCTTTGAGGCCCTGCAAAAGCACCTCTTTTTCAGTTTCAGTGAATTCCAATTGCAGGTAATTTGCAACTGGGTTCAACTGTCCTTTAGGGGATATGATCAATTCCCCTTCTTCTAAAAATGTTGTTGAACAATTTCCTTCGAACTGTATTGTCCATGACTTTGTCTCCTCTGTCGGTCTCTTTTCAGAACAAGAAATGTTCTGGTCTTCAACTTTTATTTCTGACAGAGTTGCACAATTACCGAGACCCATTTCAGTCTTTGCTCTTGCTTGAACAGATGACTTGAGCACAGCCTGCTCCTTTACGACCTTAAGAATCTGATCTAATTCTTCAGGATGATTTTGAAGATATTCCAGTTGCGAGACTTGTACCTTAGTCTTCATCATGGAAGCTACGATGTCAAAATTTGCTGAAGACGTCTCTTGAGCAACTGGCATAGTAATCACATGTGAAGATTTGGGTTTAGAAGTGAGAGGCACTTCACCTTCTTCGTTTGATTTCCGCCTTTCTTCTTCTTTCTGTGCATTGAAGTGTTGATCACATGTAAACACAGGAAGAGTGTACTGACGGTATTCTTCTTCTTCTTCTTGATTTACGGGTTCTTCATCAAAGTATCCCGCTATGGAGTCGCCATCAAAGTTGTCCGTCTGTGGTAAAACAACCTTCGAACTTGGTGTTGGTACAAAACTAGAACTGGGAGCAGCTTCAGTGTATCCCATGATTTGGATCATTCTCAGGTTCTCTAGACATGTGGATCCAGTATGTTCATCAGTGTCATGGAAAGGACAAAATACTGCACTGTGTGCAGCCTCAATCATTGATCTTGGTGGAGATGTTGGCAACCGTGGCTGAAGATTGTCTCTCTTTGGTTGGTACGGTTGCTGAATTGGAGATCTGATAGAATCTATTTTCATCAAGCCAGAAGTGATCATATTATCTTCCAACTCAATGGCATGTTCTTGTGCACTCTTCAACTCTGTTGCTTTGGCCGTCTTCAGAAAGAAGGCTATCTCTGATGGAAGAGCATTTATGAAATAGCTTATCAGAATCTCTGGTGATGGATCGAATGTAAAAGAAATTCTTGTAACAAGACGATTAAATCTTGCCACAAAATCCCTCATGTGTTCTTTGTGCTCCATCTTCAAATTTGTAAGCTGGGCGAACAACATATGATTGTCTTCAACGGGCTTGAATCTCGCCAAAAACTTCTCGCTCATAGTTGCCCAACTTGTGATACTGCCTGGCGCCAAGTGATTGAACCAGTCGGTAGCATTTCCCACAAGAGTCTCGACAAAGAGACGCACCGCGATGTCTTCATGTTCTACGTGCAAGACGGCGCAAGCTGTTGTGAATGCAGAAAAATGGTCCTCCGGGTGTTGTGTTCCATCGCCGTGAAACCGAGGAAAACGCTTCCTTGACCCTTTAGGTAACTCATGATTTACCTCAAAAGCCAAAGGTCCAATGTTATTACCCCAAGGTAATGGGGGTGGACGTCGCCTGTCAGCATTATTGTTATTATCATCCATTGCTTCTATGTGGATCATGCAATCGGATGCCAGAGTATCTATCCCGTGAAATAAAAGCGTTAAGCTTCTCTTGAAGTTTTCTTGCCTCGTGCCCCACGGTGGGCGCCAGAAAACTGTTGGCGTAAAATCTAACACCTCTGGAGTGCAGGTTTGTACGGACAGCTATGTACACTACGCAATGAGTGCTCTTCAAATTAGGAGGGGAAGCTCCCTCGTTGTGCTGGAATGTATGAAAAGAGAAGTAATCTAAGTCCTATCTTTTTGTTCTCAGTTGGAAGAGGCACAAGGTTAAGAAAACCAAGAACGTTGCAGCTAAGGATTTTCTGGTTTCGCAGATCATTAACTACAACTAAGCTAACTACTTTAAATCTATCCATTTCCTCAAGAAAACAGAGCATGAGGAAATGGCGGGATGACTATCGACGATAAATGAGTTTAGACTCTCTACTTGAAGGCAAGGTGGCGCAACTATCATCTCAATCTAAACAAGTTTATTGGGCACAAAACATATTTAAGAATTTACCATGACAATCTTATGAAACCCTATGTGGCATAACACTTGATCATAACAGTAAAGACTTACTAAACGACTTTTATCATCAAGATCTTTATGAAACCCTGTGTGGCATAACACTTGATCGTAATGACAAAAGAATTCACAAAACAGATTTATCTAAACTATGAGAAGATTTACCATGATAATATTATGAAACCCTATGTGGCATAACACTTGATCAGCATAGTAAGGACTTCACAAAACGCTTTTATCATCACAATCTTACGAAACCCTATGTGGCATAACACTTAATCATAACAATAAAAGATTCACAAGATAGAAAGAATTCACCATTACAATCTCTTGAAACCCTATGTGGCATAACAATTAATCGTAATAGCGAAGACACATGAACAAATACCAAAAGAGCAATATTGAGGGCAAGGTAGGCATAGCATATATTTCTCTCTCAAGCAGAAGTTATTTACAAATGAGCAAAAGCTCTTATTTATATACATCAAGGTGTAGGGAACCCTAAAATCACCTTGTGTCATCTATAGTTCCTGCAATGCATGCAAGCAATGCGCCAAACCCTAATTAAGTAAACTATACAGTCAACTGGGAAACTACCCTCAGTTTGACTGAAACATCTAATCTAAAAATGGACTACTGTGCGAGCATGCACGTCCTTATTGAAAGCAAGTTAACTGGAAGACTACCATCAGTTAACGTAAAAACCCTAAATGAAACTCCAAGTAAACAAGGTGAATCTCAGAATAGATATGCATGAGGTGAGATAGCCAGTTAACTTGAAAGGGTAACACCAAGTTAACTCCTGTGTATAATGTCTATCCTGAGAGGTGAGAAATTGAAGTCTACTGGTCGTGATCTCGAGCAACCAATCCCTCAACGAGGTTGTCAACTGCATCAGCATCTGAATGTCAGCAACTTGAGCAATCTTTGCAATCTTTGCACACTCAACCAGCATTTCACTGATTGGCAACTTTGGCGGCTCCGTAACTGAAGTGATGGCCATTATCTCTTCTGCGGCTTGATACAAATCAGTCTCAGCTTTTCTAACGAAATCATGAATTAAGACCAACTTGGTCTTGAATTCAGTCTATGTGTACTGTACTCTGAAAAACTCACCTATTGACTGTGAACACGGCTATATTCTGACAACTTTTCTGGAAAACTAAAAATAGCCTTTCGAAGAGTTATTTTCAAAATCAGATATGGGTTTTATCCTAGAAGATTCTAAGACAACCCAGAATGTCAGATTGCGAAAATTTGACTTCTACTCAACCATGCAAGGAATTTTCAGTTGAGAAAATTAGAGCCTCGAGAACTGATGCTCTGGAGTAAATTTTCCTGAAAAATTCTGGCACATGGGTTTTCTCGAGGAAGCTATTCTGAATCAACCCAGATGATTTGTTTTGCCAAAAGTCGCCAATTCTTCAAACATGCGAAAGAATTTAAGACGAGAAATAGAAGAATTTAAGACAGAAGAAAGAAGTTTTTAGTGCTCTGCTTCTGCTAAAATCACCATCTTGTCTGAAGTCTGCTGATAATTCTGACTTGTACCTGCAAAGAAAATGTTTTGATGTCTTCGCCAATGATTGTTGATGAAGAATTTGCCTTTGGTTTGCTAAAATTCGCCTTTGCTTGGAAAAACGAATTTTCCTTGAAGATACGCCTTTGCCTTGAAGAAATATGAATTTTGCTTGAAAAATACGCCTTGTGAATGAAGAAAAACGAATTTTGCTCAAAAAAGGAAAACGAATTTGCTTTAGCTTTGTGAATAATAAATGAAGATGGCACCATGCTAAAGATGAAATTTATCAATCACAATAATTGCAAATTTAAAATACGATGAAAATAGAAGCCTTTCAGTGGACCCTTCTCGGTTCGAGCTGCCACATTTGCCAAGCTCAAATAATAATAAAATATTTATTATCATGCAATTAGCAAGGGTGCTAAAAATAGAAAATTGCTATTTATAAATAAGCAAATTTGGAACTTCAGTTGACAACCCGGGTGAAGCTCTGAGATTCATCGTGAGACTTCAACGATTCCGAAAAGTTATCTTTTGAGCACATAGGCGTCCATTTGCTCAAGATACTTCATTTTTTACTAACTCTCTATTTAATAGCTGACAGCACTGTTACGACTGGCCAACTTCGACACTGATTTCCGGATGACCGGGTGATGCTGAGACTGATCTGAGATATTCATCGGAAAGCCTACTGAACAAGGAAGAAATGTCTGCTGGGAGACATAACTGCAAAATCCATCGTTGCTCCTTGAAAATTAAGCTTTTGATTAAATTGCTTTCGGGTTCAGACTTAGCCATTTCCCTAAGCTGTATCGATGCTTCAGAAAGCGATTGCGGCGGTGAATGGTAGACCTATTTACGATATGAGGCGAGAAACTCACCGGTATGACTGGGAGCATTCCGCATCGATGGTGTTTACTATAAGAATTAAAAGGCTACATGTTAAGAGCTCAAAAAACTTTGACTCATGGTTACTTTGTCAATTACGGCGGTGGGCGATCATCCAGTACCCTACTACTTTGATAAGCTGGGTAGGATGACAGGATTCGAGGCACTACTCTTGTTTTAACCGGACAGCGGAAGGGCCTACAGAAATCTTTGGAGGTGTGAGGCAAAAGCACTTCTAGAGCCTCAAAAACTCGGTCGTATTTTATTTGTATTTACCGCTCCCGGACTTAGCCATTTTCTGGACGTTTTCAGACATCTTCACCTTGTAATATGACACCAAAGACCTCGCACGCACGAGCGACTGCCAAATGCTGAAGGCTGACGGCTATGCTCGTTGGAAAGATAAATTGATTACGCTCAATAGTCGTGAAGACTTCGAACGTGAACGGGCTCGTCTGACCAGCCTAAAGGCTAGGCACCTTAAGACTATGAAAATGCGAAAACCATTTGTTGGTTTTAGTAAGTCGTCTTCGGTAGAATCTACGCCCACATTACAGAGCGTCAGGATCACGACAAAAAGGCCCAGACCAGGTACATCAGGCTAGAGCTGGGAGCCCTACACGTGCTATGAGGCTACATCTCCGAATTTTGACATGCGGAGGGTGGCTGGCGCCCTTAGCCTATATACTTGCCGCTGTGCATAAGCGGAGGCTTCGAAGCGTGAAAACTCCATTTTAAGGCGATCTTTGGATGACTGCCGCCTGAACTCTGAGAGTCGGATGACTGCGCTTGATATCTCGTCGGATAAGCAGACTAGTTGTGAACGAATTGACTGCATCCGGCATCGAAACTGTCAAAATTTACCCCTGCTTCAAGATGGGCGCCCTCAGGCTAGAGGCGCGCTTTTGCCTGAAAAGAGCAAATTCCTCGCATCCTAAAATTTAGGGATTTTAACTTTTGTCGCTATTTGCCAGAGCTGTGGGTCTCGGAACGCCTCGCTGGATAGCTCGACGAATAGCCAGACTGATTCTGAAGAGATTGACTGTATGCTTGAGCACTTTCAGCAAGATCTTAACCTCCAACAAGTTGGGCGCCCTTGAGCTATACTTGCACTTTGTGAATTTTCCTTTGAAAAATCTTCGTATTTTGACCACTGAAAACTCCGTTTCGATCATTGAAACGACAGTGTACAATGTGAAATGCCGTCGTGAGATGCTCCTCCATTGTGAAAAGCTCCATTCTGAGTCTCTGCTTCAGGTTCTGATCAATATAACTGACTTTGACTGACAAAATATTGACAAAAACTCCATGCTTGACATTGCCCAAAACTGTGTTTTACATCAAATTAGCAAGGTTTAGACTTTTAAATGCAAAATGCCTTGATGAAGCAAAAAATTTGGTTTGGGTACAACAAGGCTCAAAAATATAATAAAGAAAATTTTACACTCTATTCTTTTTGGAAATAGAAAAAATATTCTAGAGAGGTCGTGGCCAAGCTATCACTAGGAAAGAGAAAAAATGCAGAAATAAAAAATCTTTCATCGTTTGATCAAACCAAATATGGAGGGCATGATTTGTTTCATTTCTTTTGCTAGTGAGCTAAGTCCAAAGAATCTGAGCCAAGATAGAAGGGATTCAAAATAAGGATGCATGGTAGAAACAAAACACCCATTCATTTGTATCTATTGAGTCCAAATCAAGCTTGTTTTGACAGAAAACGAAGGTAAGATACAAAGAAATGGCACATAGAAACTTACTCAACTTCTTGTTGTTCGAAGAAACGCGAGCTCCAAAAGTGCTTTGATGTCAGCCTCAAGAAAAGCAAGGTGTCGACATAGTAAAGCAAGAGAAAAATGCATGAGAATCCAAGAAGGAATGTCTTTGAAAACACATTCAGATAAGTGGAAAAAAATGTTGAACCATGAAAGCTTTACCTGATTCGATCTCAACCAAAAATTTTGTGAAGAAAACTCTCAAAATCAGTGAGAAAATTGATAGAGACTCCTTCATAAAGCTTGAGGTTTCAAACCCTAATGATGGTGGCATGTGTAGGGCAAGGGAACTCGAAAAAACCAAGTGAAAATGAGAGTTGAAAATTAGGGCTTGGGTATTTTGTTCTAACTCATCATGGCGGCAAAAATATTGATGTGAAAAAACTCAAATATGTTTAATCATTGAATCTTTTAATATTCAAACAAATTTAGAAAACAAAATACATATATTCTATAATAAAAAATTACTATTATCTATTAAATTTATTAATTTGTATGTTCAATTAATAATTAAAAACTATTGATGTTATTTTATATAAAATAAAAATATGAAAAATATCTTTAACAATTATTAATTTTAATTTTAAAATATGTATAAAAAAAATTATATAAATAAAACTAAAATGAATATGAATTAAATATATAATTTAATCATTAAATTATGATTTTAATTATTATAATTTAAAAAAATTGTGTGATTGTGATATTAGATTTGATTCATTGCACCCTAAGATTTTTTTTTTATTAAAATAGATCTACCTCTTGCATTTCTTCCAAACCATTCATATTATTATTATGAAAAATAAATTCTAAATAATGATTAATATTCAACATATAAATTTTATTATTATTTATTT
Source organism: Sequoia sempervirens (assembly GCA_007258455.2). Taxonomy (NCBI): domain Eukaryota; kingdom Viridiplantae; phylum Streptophyta; class Pinopsida; order Cupressales; family Cupressaceae; genus Sequoia; species Sequoia sempervirens. Next base: position 105,712,513 of record VDFB02047397.1, on the reverse strand, counting down.
ATTTTATAATATTTTACAAATTAAATATTACAATTTTTAATTGAAAAGAAGATAAAAATGTCATTTAATTAAAATGCTATTAATTCTCAAATTTAAGATCATACTATTATCTTCATATTATCCTTTAAAAATACTTTTTTATCCTTTACTCAAAATTTTTAAACATGGGCAAATTTGTAGATGATTGAATGCAAAAATGAGGTGTATTGTGCTATAAAATGTACAAAAGGGATATAGTTGAATTTTTATGCCCTTGCAGTCACACCAAGGGTATAGGGTTGAGGGTCCAATGTATAGGGTAGAGGGTATAGGGGTTGAGGGATTAAGGTTTAAGGGTTGAGGGTTGAGGGTTGAGGGTTGAGGGATTAAGTGTTAAGGGTTGAGGGATTAAGGTAAAGAGTTTACTTGGGTTTAAGGGTTTAAGGGTTGAGGGTTGGGGGTAGAGGGTAGAGGTCGGTTTAAGGGTTTAGGGTTTAAGGGTTGAGGGTTGAGGGTTTAGGGTTTAAGGTTAAGTGTTTAAGGTTTGATAGTTTAGGGTTGAGGGATTAGGGTAGAGAAGGAGGGAGAAGGAGATAGAGAGGAGACTAGAAGAGGAGAGAGGGACAAAGATATATGAGGGATGAGGATCCAATGTATACTAGGGTAGAGGGTTGAGAATTGAGGGTATAGAGTTGAGGACCTATAGGGTTGATGGTTTAGGGTATTGGGTTGAGGGATTAGGGTTGAGGGTAGAGGGTAAAAGGTTTAAGGGTTTAGGGTTGATTGTTAAGGGTTGAGGGTAGGGCATTTAGGGTATAAGTTTGAGGGTATATGGTTGAAGGATTAGGGTTGAGGGTCCAATGTATAGGGTAGAGGGTATAGGGATTGAGGTATTAGGGTTTAAGGGTTGATGGTTTAGGGTTGAGGGATTAGGGTAGAGAGGGAGGGATGGATGGAGCGAGAGATGGAGGGAGAAGTGAGATAGAGAGGAGACTAGAAGAGAAGGGAGGGACAAAGATATATGAGGGTTGAGGATCCAATGTATAGGGTAGAGGGTTGAGAATTGAGGGTATAGAATTGAGGACCTATAGGGTTGATGGTTTAGGGTATTGGGTTGAGGGTATAGGGTTGAGGGATTAGGGTTGAGGGTAGAGGGTATAAAGTTTAAGGGTTTAGGGTTTAGGGATTTAAGGGTTTAGGGTTGATGGTTAAGGGTTGAGGGTAGAGTGTTTAGGGTATAGGTTTGAGGGTATATGGTTGAAGGATTAGGGTTGAGGGTCCAATGTATAGGGTACAAAGGGTATAGGGGTTGAGGGATTAGGGTGGCGAGTTTACTTGGGTTTGAGGGTTGAAGGTAGATGGTATTGGGTTAAGGGTAGAGGGTAGATGTTGGTTTAAGGGTTTAGGGTGTAAGGGTGAGGGTTGAGGGTTTAGGGTTTAGGGTTGAGTGTTTAAGGGTTTAAGGGTTGATGGTTTAGGGTTGAGGGATTAGGGTAGAGAGGGAGGGATGGATGGAGCGAGAGATGGAGGGAGAAGTGAGATAGAGAGAAGGAGAGAAGAGGAGGGAAGGACAGAGATATATGAGGGTTGAGGATCCAATGTATAGGGTAGAGGGTTGAGAATTGAGGGTATAGAGTTAAGGACCTATAGGGTTGATGGTTTAGGGTATTGGGTTAAGGGTATAAGGTTGAGGGATTAGGGTTGAGAGTAGAGGGTAGAAGGTTTAAGGGTTTAGAGTTGATGGTTAAGGGTTGAGGGTAGAGCATTTGGGGTATAGGTTTGAGGGTATCTGGTTGAAGGATTAGGGTTAAGGATCCAATGTATAGGGTAGAGGGTATAGGGGTTGACGGATTAGGGTTTACGAGTTGAGGGTTGAGGGTAGAGGGTACTAGAGGGTTGAGGGTTTAAGGGTTGAGGGATTAAGGGTTGAGGGTTGAGGGATTAGGGTTGAGAGTTTACTTGGGTTTAAGGGTTTAAGGTTTGAGGGTTGAGGGTAGAGGGTATTGGGTTGAGGGTAGAAGGTAGAGGCCAATTTAAAGTTGAGGACCTATAGCGTTGATGGTTTAGGGTATTAGGTTGAGGGTATAGGGTTGATGGATTAGGATTGAGGGTAGAGGGTAGAAGGTTTAAGGGTTTAGGGTTTAGGGTTTAAGGGTTTAGGATTGATGGTTAAGGGTTGAGGGTAAATCGTTTAGGGTATAAGTTTGAGGGTATATGGTTGAAGGATTAGGGTTGAGGGTCCAATGTATAGGGTAGAGGGTATAGGGGTTGAGGGTTTAGGTTTTAAGGTTGAGGATTGAGGGTTGAGGGATTAGGGTTGAGGAATATTTTGATGTAAGTGAAATGTAGGCAAGCAATTGAAGGCTAGTGAATATTGGGGAAGGATTTTTTGTTCTAACACCCCTAATCCCTTAATCCCTGCCAGATCAGAACAATTAGGCACTAAATTAGGCATTAATTCAGTGCTAAATCTGGTGCTAAATCCAGTGCTAAATCCGTCGTTAAACTCGATGCTAAATACGGCGCTAAACCTGATGCTAAATCTGGTGCTAAACCTGGCTCTAAACCTTACTCTAAACCCAGCTCTAAACCCGACTCTAAATCTGGTGCTAAATCTTGTGTTAAATTTGGCACTAAAGTAGGTGCTAATCAACACTTGATTTAGTGCCTACTTGTTTTGATCGGCGCAAAAAATGCCAAAAATGGCACCATCCTAATAAATAGCACTGACTTTTTCAAAAAATTAGATAAAAACACATTAAAACAGTGGGTGGAAGCAAAAAAAAGGGAGCTAATCATAGGGATTTGTTGTAGTGAGAGTATTTCCCCCATTGTAGATAAAAGGACTACAGATGCAAGATGGTAGTTAATATTGAAAGCAAGTATACTGCACCCGAGTTCAAGCCAATTTAAATTGAAGAAGTTCAAGTCTACTATGTTGCACAAAGAAGGTATTGGGCTCCAAGACAAGGTATGCCACCAAATCCACTCTCTTTTGTTGGGCCATATTTTAATTCTTATTCACCTAGTAACCAATGACAACCCCCATATCCATCCAACTATGGAGGATATCCACCACAACCTTGGAGTAACCCTCCAAATACCTGGCCTAATCATCAAAACTCTCCACCCCAATGGCAACAACCTCAGGGGAATTGGTAGTAGTTTTAAGGAAATTAGCACCCACCCCCACGAAATTGGCAGCAAACAAATCAATGGAGGGGAGGACATCAATGGCCAAACCAGACCAACAGCTACATGCAACCACCTTCTCAACCCCAACAACCTGCTATAATTCATCCACCTGCTAATTCAAGCTCAAATCCATCTAAACCTACTTAGCTACTAGCTCAGCCCACACCCAATCCAAATAACAAACCACAACAACAACATGTATACTATGCTGATTCAAATTGATTCCCTGCATATGTTGTGAGTGTGAGTGACATCCACTTGTGTTCAGGAACTACTATACCAACTCCTTCCACACCCATCATCACCGAGCTTCCTGTGGAAGAAAAGGAGCCTCTGAATACCCCCATTCAGTTTAGTGCACCTAAATTTTTTGAACCAAACCTAGTCAAGTAGACTGAACAAGAACCACCATTTCCTCAGAGATTGGAAGTTGCCAAGAAGAAGGAAGAAAAGGAGGACACAAATTTTGACATTATAGATCAGCTGAAGCATATATGTGTCTAGATACCCCTATTTCAGACCATAAAATATGTTCCAGTCTATGACAAGGTAATCAAGGAAGCATGCCTTAAGAAGCCAGGGAGGAAGAAGAAAGACCCCACTACGGTTCATGTGGCGGGACAACTAGTTGACATCATGCTTGAGAAAGTGACTATCCCTAAGTACAATGAACCAGGTAGTCCTGTGGTAAGAGTTGTTATAAATGGGATCCAAATAAAGAATGCTCTGATTGACTTGGGGGCAACAATAAATGTAATGACTAAGGATATCCTACAACAACTAAATGTTGCAAGCATGAGACCTAATCCTACTATCCTGCAGCTTGTTGATAGTTCTACTGTTAATCCTGATGGTATAGTAGAGGATCTTTTGGTGATTCTAGACTCATGGGAGTACCCAACATATTTCATGGTTCTCTCTCCTAAAGCCACATTAGGCGGGTATCCCATTATTCTTGGAAGTTCGCGGTTAGCAATAGCAGATGCATATATTGGATGCAGGATAGGAGAAATAGCCATTTTTGATGGAAGGAGCGCCAAAAAGCTTTCTCTTTATCCTCTGCTCAGCCATCCCATGGTGAGGATAATCATGTATGGCCACATGTTGGTGAAGAGGCCAAGGAAGTTAATTTTGTGGTGCAACTTATGATGTTAGGAAAAAGCTCTTTCATGCAGCTTCAAGATGAAGATGAAGTATTGGCTAACATCATTTAGAATCATTATGAAGTGGATGAAGCATCATCTTCTCAATCTACTATTCCAGTTAGGACACTTTTGCCTGCTCTTTCTGCAGTCGTTCTTCTTGTAGACGTTCTTCCTACAACCACTCTTCCTATAGTTGCTCTTCCTACAGCCAAACTTCCTACAGCAACAAGTATGTCCCATACATTGTTGTCATATGAACTCAAGGTACCATGTGTTAATGAAGTAGCTATGATATAGTCAACTACACAAGTACAGGTGTCAGAAGGAAAATAGCTGAATATTAACAACAAATTGAATGAAAAACAACAATTGTTGTTGGAAAACTTGTTGAGGACCCACCAACATGCATTTACGTGGGACTATCATGAGATGAAGGGATTGGACCCTAAGCTTTGCACTCATAGAATTTATATCAGAGGTGATTGCACCCCAATTAGATAGCCACAAAGAAGAATCAACCCTGCACTAAGAGAAATTGTAAAAGGAGAACTGCAGAAATTGCTAGATGCAGGATTTATCTACCTCGTTTCAGATAGCCAGTGGGTGTCTCCAATAGTGATTATGCCCAAGAAAGGAGGGAAATGGTGAGTTTGTGTTGATTACAGGGAACTTAATGTTGCCACCAAAAAGGACTATTTTCCTTTGCCCTTCATAGTTCAAGTTTTGGACTCACTTACAGGAAAGCAATACTTTTCTTTTCTAGATGGCTTCAGTGGCTATAACCAGATCCAAATTGCACCTGAGGGCCAGGAGAAGACCACTTTTTCCTATCCATCGGGGACCTATTCCTACTTGGTCACATTTTGCTTATGCAATGCACTTGCAACTTTTCAGAGGGCAGTCATTAGCATATTTTTAGACATTTCTCATGATTGCATGGAAATTTATATGGATGATTTCACCACCTATGGTGCTGATTTCAATGAAGCATTGGAGAATCTCAAAAAATTCCTATAGAGATGTGAAGATCACAATCTCTCTTTAAACAGTGAAAAGTGTTTCATGATGATGCAGGAAGGTGTAGTTCTTGGAAACTACATCTCTCACAAAGGAATTCAAGTAGACCCTGCAAAGATTGAGGTAATCACAAATCTTCCCACACCTGCAAAACAAAAATATGTTAGGAGTTTCTTGTGACATGCAAGCTATTATAGGTGGTTCATCAAAGATTTCAACAAAATAGCAGCACCATTGTATACTCTTCTCACCAAAGATGTTGAATTTCAATGGATAGAAGACTAGTGACAAAACATTTTCTGATTTGAAGACAACTTTGACTCATGCTCCTTTACTCAAAGGACCTAATTGGGAGCTTCCTTTTCACATCCATACAAAAGAATCAGACTATGCCATAGGAGAAGTCTTAGGACTGAAAGAAGGAGCTATTGAAAATTCCATTTATTTTGTCAGCAAAAATTTGCAAGGTGAATTCAACTATACAGTGACAGAAAAAGAAATGTTGGTAGTGATCTATGCCCTAAAAAAATTTAGGAACTACATAACAAGCTATCAAATCTTTGTGCACACTAATCATGCAGCCATTAGATATCTCATGAATAAACCCCTGATCACGGTAGGTTGGCAAGATGGTTATTGTTAATGCAGGAGTTTGACATAACCATTGTGGATAAACTAGGGAAGGCCAACATTGTTGCAGATTTTCTTTAAAGGCTGACTACATCAGAAGACAATCAAGCCATATATGACTCTTTCCCTGATGAACACTTATTTTCCATCAGTGTGCAAGCACCTTAGTATGCTAACATAGCTAATTATCTGGTCACAGGGAGAGTTCCTCCTCACTTCTCTCCAAAAGAGAGAAGGGCGCTCATTGAAAAGTCTTTTCCTTTTTCATGGATTGTTGGATGTTGGTTTTATACTAGACCAGACCATATCATGAGGAGATGTGTAAGAGAAGATGAGACATATGATAGTTTGCATGCATGCCACAACAAACCATGTGGAGGACATTTTGCAGCCAAGAGGATAGCAATGAAGATCTTGAACACATGATATTACTAGCCAACACTCCACAAGGATGTAGAAAGGTATACAAGAAAATGTGATTGATTCCAAAGGATGGGAAGACCAACCAAATCTGATGAGATGCCACTTTTCCCTTAGGTAGCAAACACTCCATTTGACAAATGGGGACTAGATTTTGTAGGACCCATTTATCCTCCATCAAATGGTAAGTCTTATATCTTAGTTTGCGCTAATTATGTAACCAAGTGGGTAGAAGTTAAGGCCACAAAACATGCAAGAGATAATAAGGTCATTGAATTTATTTATGAGAAGATTTTCACAAGGTATGGAGTTCCAAGAGAGATAGTGACTAGTCAAGGGGCTCAATTCACATCAACCCTTGTTGCAACACTGGTCAATGAGTACAACATAAGACACAGGAAATCTACTCCTTATCACCCCCAAGCCAATGGCCAAGTTGAGGTGACTAACAAGGAGATTTAAGCCATCTTGACCAAAACAATGGTTGTTCATAAAAAGGATTGGGCAAACAAGCTGCCCAAAGCTGTCTGGGCCTATAAGACAACTTGGAAGACAACTACAAGTTTCACTCCTTTTGAGTTGTTGTATGGAAAAATAACCATGGTGCCCATTGAATTTGAACATAAGACTCTTAGGACTACAGTAGACTTGGGGATGGATATCATTGAGGCATAAAGAGAAAGAATCCTGCAGCTGAATGCTTTGGATGAGATGAGGAGAGCAACCTTGCATCACACGGAGGTAGTGCAGAATCAAAGAATCAGGTGGCATGATAAATTCATCAAGGACAAGAAATTCCAATAGGATATTGGGCCTTGCTTTATGATTCCAGATATTTGGGATAATGCAGGAAAATTGCAGACAATGTGGCTAGGACCATATGAGGTTGTTGAATTATAACCCAATGGTGCTATTCAACTCACTAATATTGACCCAGTCAAATTTAAGTTGCTTGTCAATGTTCATTGCCTCAGATTGTATCACAATCCAATGTCCAAAGAGGAGTTCCTACAGCAATTCACTCAACATGCAACACCCGAGCTTCCTCCATCCGAAGGAAGTGGACCTAGTGTCCCTCTTTCTAGCTAATTAAGGTATGTATTTGCCATAATAAAGACTTCCACTTTTGTGGGAGTCCACTTCTTCACCCATCCACCCATCCATCTCCACCTTTCTCTCTCTTCCATCACTTCACTTCATTCCACTCCACCTCATTCCACCTCATTTTCATTAATTGCTCAACTTATTTCTTAAAAGGTGACCGATACTTTCTCCACAATCTTTGCAATGAACCCAGGTATGTGTGCATTAATTTCTATCTATTAATTGTCTTTAGTGCATTCATTTAATTGCTATGAATTAATATGGACATTCACCATAGCATGTCATTATTCCTTGTCCCTGTCAAAAGATCCTTACCATCTCGCATGTGAGGACACATGCTCAAATTTAGGTTGGGAGGGGGGAAAGATGTGAGTACTTTGCCCACACGTCAGTCCATACTAGCCTATGTCAACAAAATTTAAATCAAGCCAATTTGAATTCTGAGTAAGATGACGACACATACATGTGAGGTGACACCAACTGTTGCCACCGTTTTTCTCCATCATAACATTCCTTTATTACTCATTTACTGTCATTATTGATCCTATCATAATATTAAGTTGCCAAAAGGTAAAATAGAAAAGGAAAATTTAGGTGACATTGGCGTTGGAAATTTGGTAGTATTGCAGGAAGGAAAATTTCTAGAGTGATTGTTGATTGCAGACAATGGGAGGTGGGTTAATCAGGAATGAACCCATGGTTCATGACGTATTACTACAGGATGCACCTTCACAAGCTGAATTTAGAAACTGTGGCTAGTTAGACTATTTCATGAAGCTGAATGGTTTTAATGAAGACATTGCATTATAATTTGCCCAGACATTGTTTGAGGGAAAATCCACGATAAAAGGCTTGGAAGTATTGGCTACTGAAGAAAGAATTGGAGAGGTTACAGGGTTTCTGACTTACGGTGAAGATTACCCTGCTTCCAGAGACACCAGGTCAACTAGGGCCAAATTTATAGAACCTGGCAACCCTCCATTGAGTGTGGATAAACAAGGTGCAAAAAGAACCTCTCTACCTGAGCCATGGAAGCAAGTAGCTCTTCACGTCATAAAATATATCACCTATGAAGGACGCCAATCAAATCTACATTCTGTGCATTTTAAACTCTTAAATCATATGAGGCACAGGAGGAGGATGAATGTGTCGAACGTGCTTTACCACCTTCTTTCAATCATGGCAGCCGAGACTTAGAAAGGTGGGGACAATTCCATTTCCCACCATTGTTTGATTAAATTGCTAGTTGAGAAGTCTCTGAATGATGTATCTGAGATGACTCGGGAAGAATTCATAAATATTAATCAAATTAGACATAAGCATTTGTGACCTAGGGTTTTACCTCAATCCCGTAGGTCTAGCAGGAGATTGAACGTAGTTGAAGCCACTCCTGGTGCTTCAACCTTTGGCACAGACCCTAGTGCAAACCCTCTTGCAATAGAACAAACCATAAAGATTAGCTCTTCTAAAATAGAGCACTCAGACAAAGAAAGTTCTTCCCCATATTCTGATGATGATGTTCCACTTGGAATCCTAATGAAAACTAGGGCACATAAGAGAGAAGCAGAAATAAGAAAAGGAAAAGCTAAAAAGCAACTAACAAAAAAAGTACTAAGCTCTAGGAGGCGAAAGGTTGACACTGTTCATCCTGTAGCCAAAGAAAAATGTGAAAGCCCTCCCAGGAAATCGAGACCAACTGGGCCAACCTTTCATATGCCTTAGCAGGAAAGCCTTAAGTCTAGAGAAATATCACAGGGAGACACAAAAGCTCCAATGGGGCAAGTGAATGTCGAGGAAGAGGATACATTTGAGAAAGCAACAAACATAACATTGACAAATCTTGTTGATATTGCAAAAAAAGTTGAGAATCAAGGGTATGAGGAAAATCAATATTTCTTGCAGCAAGAGATCCTGCAACATGAGCAAAAACAGGAACAAGAGGCCCTGCAACTGAAATTGACTGAACAACTTGAATCCTTGCAACTGGTACCATATGAAGAGTAAGTATCAGTTCCAGGAAAAATGATGGTAGGAATACATAACCCCCCTAATTTTTCAATGCACATGGTAGCTATGCATTTATGGAAAAAGATGCAAAGAAGAGAAGAGGAATGGAAAGAAGAGAAACGTAGGCTGAAAAAGGAAATTCAAAAGAAAGATGAGGAGATTGTAGACAAGGATGCAAAAATTGTTACTTTAAAGAAGAAGGTGGATGATATGACAGCCTTGGTACCCTAGATAGTAGAATGTAGGGCCCCTCCAAGGGTCTATGCTTTGCATTTGAAGGAGAAATATCTTTCTTTTAAGCTAGCAAGAATTGTCTCAAGTTTGAACCCTTCTATTGAGACTCCTATTGAATTTTTCAATGCTTATCGAATTGTTTCCCGTGAGATGAAGAATTTGTTATGTGAATTTTATTTGCACAATTATGTTGTAACTCAAGACCATGATTGGAATCCACTGTTATATGTGGGGGATGTCTAATTAAGGGAATTTATATCTTGGGTACAAAATGAGATCAGTTGGGGACAACAATATGGGGCTTATAAGAAATTGGAATCCAACATCCCTCTGCCCATCAGGATTGAATCATGAAATCCAGGGGACATTTACTAGGAGTGGCGTAGAATGCTTCTTAGACCTAGCTATGGTAATAGGATTATGCCTTGGATAAAAATAGTTTATAGTGAATATGAGGTGGTGGAAAAAGCAAAAGAGGAAACTATGAAGAGATACCTATCATAAAGATGGAACAACCTAACTGATGAGCTAAAGAAATCTGAGCCCCACTCTATACAGAACTATGTTGCAACACTTAAAAGAATTGACAGATATATACATATTGGGAGGAAAAAAGGACGATTTTGGCTTCCACTAACTTTTTAGCCACCCCTTCTGATGTGGCCCATGTCAAATTACAGGTTTTACAACTATGATATTACTGCAGAGAGATAAAGATGGAACAGATTGGATAGACAACAAGGGTTTGATTGGGATCCTGATTCACAAAAAACAACCACTGATGTGGGACAGTTGGCGGTTACAAATTTTAGGGATTTGAATAAGTAGAAGAACAACCCTTCCCATGCTAGAGGACCAACAAAACCTTAGGTTGGGGGGGATGATGAGTCTAGTTTATGGTTTACTTTTGGTAGAATTTATGATCTATTTGTCGAAATTGTCATGAACTTTGATGTTTGAATGTTGATATTTCCTTGAAACCATAGACATTGGGCCTAATTTCATCTCTGCAGATCTTTAATGACATTGGCATGTTATATGGACTATCTATGTTAATTCTGCATGTGGATTAATGAATGTTCTTTAAGATATTTATAGATATGTGATTATTATGTGTACTAATAATGCCATGCAGATATGATTCGAGGCCACTAAATTGAGAAGATTCCACAGATGGTCATTCACCACAACGGCTAACAAAGTGGTCATGAAAAGGTCAATGAAGAGAATCGTTCAAAGAGGTCGACGGTGGGAGATTCCTCATGCAAACCAAATTGTAACCACCTTGTAAATGATCTTTACTGATGTTGAGTGAATATAGGTGCTACTGATGTGCTAAATTTGTGTTGAGGTAGGCACGTCTAACCAGATTCCATGCATGTGTAACTGCCTCTTCACTTTCTCTGCTTTCCCTAAAGTGGTGTCCTCCCAATTCATGGAGTTTACTACCTTGCTTAGTTAGTCACTTCTTTTCCTATAAATAATAGTCGAATGCTCCTTCTTAGAAGGTTGCACAATCTGATGATGTACTTGCATTCTTAGTTTTTAGTAATACAGTTTACACTGCTCTATTGTACTCATGTTTTCCAATGAATGAATAAGATGAAGTTATAAGTCAGTGCATCTGAGTTTACATTAGTGTTAGAGGATACTCATCCAAGGGGTCCCACTTGGTGAGCATTTTGTCCTTAGTTTAGTTATTAATTTTTATTTAGTAATTAGTTAAGAATCTGGAACTGACTGTTCCTACAACCACTAGAATTCCATTTTATGACTATTCTTGTAGCCAAAGCAGACAAAATAGTTTCATGTTTGTTTGCTCAGATTTTCATTTTTGTCATGCATTTCAGCTTAGCATAGTTGTTGGTTGATGTTCAGTACTTATGTTATTTCTTTCTAAGCAATTTACCTTCATCATTATGTTTTTCTTAGTTGTAGAATGAATATGGCTACTTGGGATCCTTAGTGCCCATACTGTGCTGACCCATTTCAAGTTCACGTCCCTCGGTTGACAAGTTAAATGCATCTTTATGATGATTGAATGGCTATTCAATTAGATGCCCAATCTCTGAATCATAGTTGTAAGGGCTTAGTTATTAAATCATTGTAGGAGGCCAACAAATGGATTCTGGCTATGAGGCCATGTTAGGTATCCATGTACAAATGTAATCTCTCACAAATAGAGAAAAGGAGAAAACCTGGTGGGACAAAACTCCTCCCCAAAAGAGAAATGGAAACAAAATTCTCTCACCGAAGAATGAGAAGAACAAAACCTCATCCAAGGAAAAAGACCCCCCATAAAAGAGAAGAAGAGAGACCATGCAATCCCCCCTCAATGTAGAGTCTCCTATAATGATGGTGGATGCTCAACATTGAATGTTGAAAATGATCTAAGACCGTCGAACAATGTTCCTCCCCTTAGGAAGAAACAAGACCAATGTGATATGCAATATGGCTTCTCATTCCTGAAAGGAAGATGTGATAAAATGGATGATGTTAGATGTATTTGAGGAATGCTCAAGTGTCTCCATGTCAATTTTGATAGGTATCACATTCCAAATAGGTGTTCTAGGCCACACTGCCAAAGAAGAGAATCTCATAGAAATGATTGAACACAATCCAAAGACAAAGATACCTCCTCTGAAGACAAAGAAGCATCTTCCAAATATTGTCCAAAAAAACCATGCTCATGTCAAATTTTGAAGAATGATCATGTAGAGAATGAAAAAGAGGGTTAGATTGTTCCCTCACAACAACTGAAGAAGGAGCATCTTCATCAAAGAGAAGATGAATTCAATCAATGGTGTCTCCCAAATCTGAAATATAAGACTCACAAAACAAACCAACAATGTTTATCAAGTGTTAGATTAATCATGCATTAGCTAATAATTAATTAATCTTTAATTGATTATTAATCTAATTTATTTCATGCACTTAATCTAAACTTAGGAGTGATTTTTTCTATTAATTAGAGCAAGCTTTTATTGGATTATTTTGTCTCATCACATAGGATGTTTACACTTGTCATGATCTAATCCCTTTATCATTTAGGGTTGCTCTTATAAAAACAATCACCCTCATTGTATGATCTCTTGATCTCCTTGAAGACTCTTGAGGTTCATTATGTAAGTTTTTCTTGTTGAGGATATAAAAAATCATTGTTTACAACTATATTGTGTGGAAGGTGTTATTGTTCGCTATTTGATCTTGCATCTCATTTTTATTCACAATTCTAACATGGTATTAGAGCATGGATTCAACAAACCCCTTCTCATTTTTTTCTCAACTAGGGTTACTGTAGACATTGAAATATATCTTAATCAATATCATACACTTAAAAATAGATTTACTAACATCATTTCCTCTTTAATCCATCCTCTTTTTGCTTGATTAATTGAATTAGCCTAGCCATTTAATTAATGTCATCATTTTTCATCGATTGGCCTAAATAATTTAATCGGGTTAATTTATCTCTTTTTGCACTAACACTTCATCTCATTAAATTAAATACATCAAAATGTTTAATTTAATTCCCTAATTCATCTTATTTAATTAAATAACCTTAAGTTATTTAATTAAATATCATTTCATCTCTCCCCCATTTATTAAATCATTTAATTTAATAAATATCATTTTAATTCTTCTAATTCCCTAATTGTGTAATTAAACCTTGTTTAATTAACAACTAAACTAAATTTCCTCTAAGAAAATGGAATATTCCCATGGAATATGTCTTATCCAATTTTTTGCACAATTAAAACTTTGTTTTAATTTGTCAATTACCTTTTTCCTCACCCAAAGGAATATTCTCTCTCCTCCAATCATCTCACTTGGCTTCTTGAATAAGCTAAACCTTCAACCCTTTGAACAAGTTTCCTTTGACCTATGTGAGCAGGTCAAAAGTGTGTTTATTTGAGGCAAGTTTGAGCCCTTAATTAAATCCCATCATGCATTATCATCCGTTGATGAGAATCCATGATCCATGCCTCTCATCCCCTTCATCTTGAACTGTTGATCAAGCTTTTTGATCTCAACCCTTCATTCCTCATTTGCTCTCCTATAAATAGGTCACTATTTGGAGACAAATAGATCTATCTATCAAAGAAAACTTATGTTGTTGAATCTCATATGCACTCACACTCATATTTACTCACCTTTTAGCTTATTTTAGTTAGTTTTAATTGCATAATAGCTTAGAGCATCTGTTATTAGCTTCCATGCATCCATATTAGTTTGTATATGAATTAGGGTTTCATCTTTTAGCATAGTTTTAGCTTAGATTATGGTGCAGGAGCACCTAGTTCACTAGTTACCTCTCATAGGCAAATTTGTCCAAATTAAATGTTTATTTGTAAATTCATGTAAAAGGTCATGTGAAGACCTATTTCAATGTATTTAAGGTCCCAATTAGATCACTAGGGGGGGTTGGTGAAGTTAAATTTGTAAAAATTATTGTTGAGTTGTCAAAAATGCAAAATATGCAAGAGTGTAAAAGTGTACAAAAAGACAAAATACAAAGGAATGTGAAGAGTCACCTCATGGGGAAGGTAGTTAGGCAGTTGAAGTTGAATGGGAAGTCATTTCTTATGATGCAAACATCTTTATAAAGCCTTGGTAAGGCGAGCAAAGGAGCATTGGATGTATTCTTGAAGAGTCATATTGAATAAAGTTCCCTCTTTTCTCTAATTTATGTGTTTCCTTATTATTGCTCACCATTTTATAGGCTTGTACATAAGTTATGTCTTAGAACCTCTATGATTTTTCTTAGAGAACTAGCATCCATCTGAAATCAATTGTGAGTGATTTGATAGTTTAAAGTTTATGTTTGAGTGCATTATTGTAGTTCAATTTATAAACCCGGTTAAGGGTTTTGAGAGTCCTTTAGGGTAGAACTCACCATCCCACCAAATGTAGAGCTAGATATTGCTGGGATGGATTGTTTAGGATGTTGTTAGATTTTTTGGAATGTTTTGTGTGTACAAGGAAGGCAAGGATATGAAGTAAAATTGCTACTCCAAGGAAGTTTATGGATTTTCTATGTAAAGGAGGTGCCTATAGGTCTAAGTTTGAAGAAATACCTTTGAGAGAAGTTTGGTGATGCTTCCTAAATCATGGGAAGACTTATTTGGACTTGTTCCCAGTGGTGGAAAGATGGTATAATTTTTTCAAATTGCATTTTCTATAAACCCTTGTTTTATGTAGTCTCAAATGGCATACAATGAGGGTTTTTAAGTCTAATGCATAAATGATTGGTTCTCTGAGAAGTAATGATGGATTTTGTAGTTTCAAGGCATGATAAAAGACTGTTTTAAGTCCCTTGGTATTTTGGTGATGATTAAAGACTACTTTCTTTGTTAGAATGGCCTACTTGGAGCTCTTTGACAACGTACATAATGATTTTCTGATAATTGTTTCAAAACAACCGTGTCCAAGTTTCTGATATGTTTTACTAGAGAAAAATGGGTCCCTAAATATATCCATGGTTTGTGGAGACATGAAGTGAATGAAGAGAAAACACTCGATTTAGGGCTTTGTTAAACTATAAAGAAATTGATGGATTGACTGCTAAAACAAAGGATTGGTTAAAACAGTGAAAAAGGATGGTATTTAGTGCTTGGTAACTATCAAATTAGTGATGTTAATGATGATGTGTTTTGGAAAGGTTTCAAAGGTAGGTTTGATGAATTGGATATATGGAGTAAGATTACTAAATGAACAAGAATGGAGTCTTGACTGCAAAAAGGTAGATGAATCTGATAAACCAGTACTATGTGGATATATGTTTGGTTTTTTTTCAATAAAAACATGTTAATGAAAGTTCCTTGGTGATTTGGGATAAGTTTTTGTAGTATGAATGATTGATTTGGTGTTATTTTTCCTTGTTGAGTAAGTTGTAATGAAGAGATATATGGTGCATGTTGAAAGCATGAACCGTTTCAGTGAA
The DNA here is from genome assembly GCA_007258455.2 of Sequoia sempervirens. Classification (NCBI taxonomy): domain Eukaryota; kingdom Viridiplantae; phylum Streptophyta; class Pinopsida; order Cupressales; family Cupressaceae; genus Sequoia; species Sequoia sempervirens. Next base: position 105,696,838 of record VDFB02047397.1, on the reverse strand, counting down.
TCTAATCTGGTTATTGATTGGTACAGACACTTTGTTGATGGATAAGATGAATGAGAATATGATAAATGGTTTGAAATACTGATTTTGTGGAATGGATGAATGACAACTTTGTGAATGGTTAAGGAAAATTGAGGATTTTGGTTGAGTTGATAAGTGAAATTGATGAAAAGTTTAATGAACAAAGTTGCATGTTCAATTTGATCTTCTCCAAAAAAGTGTTTGGGATAGAAGTTCCCCGATGAATGATGGTTGGTTATAGTTGGTATTGCATCATATTAGCTTAGTACTAGCATAATTAGTTCATTTTTAGCATAAAATCATGGTAAATTAGCTTGCATCATGTTCATTTTAGCATAACTAGGTTTTCATATATCAATCACAATGGTTTCATCGATTCTCTTCCATAGAATCGAGTGAAACAGGCTCACTAATCACGGGATTGGGAAAGGGTCATTGTTTCACATCAACACAACACCAATTCCAAAATAGGATAAGTTTTAGATGGGCTAGATTAGGAATTTAGCTTTTTTTGTGTAGTTTGTAGCTTTCATTTTTGATTAAATGCTTAGTTTAGATTTCCAATTTGAATGATCTTGTTTGTAGATGTAGGTATGTTTGGTAAAGTTATGCTTCAATTTATCATGAGTCAAGTGTGATCAACCCTATCGTACATTCCCCTCGTCTCACATTCTGGTGCTAGAAGGAGGGCTAACCGATAATCTAACCATTTTTTAGCTCGAATTTCATTTTATGTTGTTTTGCAAGTTGCAGCAATGCCCAAATTACAAATAGCGACGCTATTTCAATAGCATCACCATATAGTGACACCCTAGAAATTTGAAACACCAATGCTAAATTAATGCTTCAACGTTGATTTAAATATGGTGACACATATTTAATATGAAGGTATCAAAAAGTTTAAATAAGGACGCCCATTTTCACCACTCTGACACTTTCAACTTTCAAAATGTGACACTACCTTTAGCAGCGATGCCAAGCAAAATATTGACGCTATCGTGCTCACTATTCCTGATGCAGAGTGATGCCCATTTTCACTAGAGTGACGCCCAAACTTCAAATTATGATGCTATCGTGTTCAACAATGCCCTACCAGGGTAAGAAATTTTATATTTATTTTTTTGACATGTGACTTAATTTCTTGGATTTATTTGACCATTGATGCATGCTTGACTGTGTTCTAGTTGTTAGACTGATAGGGTTTTGTAGGGTTTAAAGACATGGAGCGAAAGTGAAGAAAATATTTTATATCTTAAATTCTATAATTGTAACAAGTGTTTGATGCTTTGGGGCAATTATAACCCAATTTCATGCTTTCTACTTTCTACTTTAGGAAACACACTAGAGTTCAATTGGGTTTAAAATGAACACTCAAAGTTGGATAAAATTGAACCCTCACATCATCATTTTATTTTGGGCTTAAAATTGAACAAGGCAAATTTCATCTTTTAATTGGTGCTTAAAACGAACTCATCACTGCTTTGAAGGGTTAAAACTTATAATTGTTTGTTGTGTTTTGTGGTTTTCAACATTGTTAAGTGGATGTGTATGCAATTCTCTTGCGCCATTTGGAAACCTTGAGAAACAAAAACATTCTCTAACACTTTGCAAGATCACCCACATCTTTCAATTGGGTTTAAAATTGAACAATCATGCTAGTGTGAGAAAGAGACATTGTGTGTGCTCCCTCCTTACGCTTTACGTGAACTAGGTGGTCAAACTACAAGTGTACTCCCTCACTTTTGTTATCTTTAGAGGGGGCCTTTTTAAGACCAATTTGAAGGTGACTCCAACCGGTTTTTCACTCAGGCCGGTATATAAATGGATAAGACTAAATGGTCAAGTCCTTATGGTATATAGGCCTTAGTCGTACAATGTCTTTCAGAATGGGGTACTACTGTAAAAATAATAAGAGCCCCTAGTAGGATTGATTATATCCTTTAGTGGCTTGTTGGACACTCGCAAGGTGCCATGTCCTTGATTACCCTTACTACAACCCATTTGTTTAGCAAGCCAAAATTCTAAAATATTTGTTGGTGCAAGAATGGTCATTTTGAAGTTGCCTCACATCTGTACTATTCAATTATGGAAATAGAAAAATTCCTTTTAATCTCTGGATTTTAAGGATTTTGAGATTTGGTGGTCCTGAGAAGTGTGTGTCGTGGAGTGGAGCCAATGTCGCCAAATCTCTAACTGTTCGCATTGTCTAGTGTTTGGAGAAATCCTAGTTGGGACTCAACAAATATGGCCATTTCTATCCTACGGTTGTAAATGATTGTGAGTAAGTTTGAAACTTTGCTTGGTTTCAAAATAATCCAAAAACAAACATTCACTATCATCCTCAAAATTTCAAACACTTTGGCTCGAATATGGACTTCTTGAGTTAGCCTTGATATTACTACTTGTCCTAAGGATTTATCCTTAACGTTCTAAATATCTTGACATTAATCTCAAACCCATATTTTTCCAAAGACAACATAGGCAATTATGGCTTTGACCTCATGATTTTCACGAAATGGACATTATGAAAGTTATGATGTTTTGGACATAAACATCTAGTTTGGAAACATAATCAAGACAAGTGTTTGTGGTAAAATCAATTCACTTAAGCAAAGATAAATTGACAAATGAACCCCACATGACTATTTAGATACCAATTGCTCCTGTTGAACAACCTAATCTTCCAAGTGCTATAATTTAGCCAAACTTTGAACTCATTAATGGAGAGCAAACAAATCTCATTAGCAGTTTGAGAAGCTTCACTTTTGAAAACAAGGAAACAAATACATAGTGGAGAAACGCAACAACCATTCTAGACGAAGAAGAGGAACAAGCTGATATTGAGGATGGAAGGCCCATATTACCACCTCCCATGTGGAAATAAATATCTTCCTTTCTTCCATAAACTTAAACTATTTTCAAATGATCTCACACAAAGTTTGGATCCCAAAACAAAGGTCAATTGGTCATCACTTTAAACTTAGACATCTTAGTGCAAAAGCAATTGACTACCACATTGAGGCAATCTACGAGAACATAAACAAGTTGTTGATAAACTTTTATGAATGCACACTAAGAAAATATATAGACATGTACACTTTCTTTTGGAGTCAAAATCCTGATATTTTTACATGATACCAAACTCCTCTAAATGATTCATAAAACAATCAAAATCTGTAGAGGAAAATATCTAGCACTTCATTTCAAGCTTAGGAACCGTAGAACAAGGTTTGGTCAAAAGTGGGCTTCAATATTTTACCATAATTATTACACCCTGATGATAAAATTTTATGCTTGATCTAGGAGAGCCCCGACAGGTTTGAACATTCCCATCCATCCTCTCATTTAAATCAACATCAAGTCTCTAGGATTTGAACATTTTAGAGGTCTAGCATCATTCTCACTACCTTGATCTGGTCAAAACAAAGGTTCACTTTAGGTCAACATTGGGTTAAACATCTCATCCACCCCTTCATCAAATTTCATCTCCCATTTCACCTATCTTTGCAAAATTTTGAGTACACCAACACCTTGTGACTCAAACATCAAATCAAACCACACCCCCTACTAACCTAGCTACTTTGTGAAATGTATCCTTTTTCATGCACCTAGCTAAGTTAGTTATCATTTTTGAACCAGCTCATCTTGGGTCACAAGTCTACCCTAAATTCTTCTAAGTTCATTAACATCCTTTATCCCAACATCAAAACATCAAACTCAAGTCAAAAGTGTTGTCCCAAAACATTTGCAAAGATCACTCTACACTCCATCCATCTTTTCATCCCCCACTATCACAGTTTCTCCCAAAATACTTAGAGCATCCCTTTTACCTAGATTTAAGTCAACTAGAGAGTTCAAACATTACAAAACTCAACACAACTCTCCTACAGGTGACACAATATTTATGGTAAAGACAAGATCACAATACAAGAGAATCATTGAGAAAACCAAAGTTACATTTACCTCAAGTGATCCAAATCCTTTAGAATTTAATCCTAGAAGTCATGTTACCCCGTCACAACAACCTTCATCACCATCAGGACCATATGAGATCGAACACGTCACAAATAACCCCTTTGAACTCACTAGGGAGGAACTTATGGAACATCAAGACTTTGAAAATATACCTCCTACATCCCCAATGTTTGTGGCACAAAATTTAACACAAGGCTTCATCACCCCATCACTAGGGCTAAATAAGAATTATATTCTAAATCTTGAAACAAGCCTTGCTAAAGACTTTGGACATGAACTTTCATTTGAAAATAGTACACTTGTGGGAACACTTGAAACTAATCCTCCACCCCCAACAATTTCTTGGACACCTACCTTTGGTGCTCCTCCTGTTCCTGAAGATCCTAAACAAATATACACACCTCTTGATCTTCATTAATCAACCACAACTTCAACATATCGATGGCACCCTTCTTCATCCATATCCATGAGTACCACAAGTGTTCCTACCATTACCCAAAGCATTGTGGATCAAGTATCTCAAAAAGCACTCAAGGGCATACCACTACCATACCATAGAGTCAACCATTGAAGCAAATAGGGACATCCTTACCTAATCCTCCAATGGGTTCATCTATACCCTTGGTTTCACAAAAAACATCCACATCATCCACCATCAATCCACCTCAAAACAATCCCTTGATTACAAGTTCAATCAATCCAGGAAGTACCTTGATCACCAATCCCTTGTTTACATATTTAGCATAAGGTAATCCTCAAAACATAGGACAAGGAAATCTCTTCAATCAATGGACTCAAGATCCTAGTATGTCATTTCCATTAGAAGTGACATCATCCTCTTTTCCTACAGTTCCTATTATTGTGTCGAATCAATCAGGACCTCTAACATACATTCCTCCACCTCATTCTACCATCTTACAAGGAATGTTAAATCAAGGGAACCCTCCACCTCTCACCAGCAATCCATTGCCTACTGAAAACATCAATATCCAAAATCCATCACATATGTTCTAACAACCACCTGATCCCACATTGCAAGCACATGCCTTAGCTTTACAGTAAGCACAATAAGCTTATCAACAAGTCATCCAACAACAACAACAACAACAAGTAGCTTTAGCAGCTCAACAAGGAACCTTATCCCAACAACAACATCAAGCTTAGCAAGCAACCTTAGCACAACAACAACATCAAGCTCAACAAGCAGCCTTAGCACAACAATAACAACAACAACAACAACAAGAAGCCTTAGTAGTGCAACAAGCAACACAACAACAACATCAAGCACAACAAGCAACTTTATTAGCACACCAACAACAACAAGCCCAATAGCAAGCCCTAGTGGTGCAACAACAACAACAAGCTCAACAATATTTCAAACAACAACAACAACAAGGTTCCTATTATCCTCATTTGAATGTTGTCAGTCCAAATGCATTAGAAATATATACATCAATATCCACATCATCTTCATAGAATATCACACCATCATACCCCCCATACAACTCATCTATCATCTCGCCATATGTTCCTCCACCCAACCTACAAGATGATCTAACATCATAATTGAAAGCACTCTCACAATAAATATAATACCTTCACATGGGCAAGACAAAGAAACCTCATACATAGAACTTGTGTCCTTACCCATTTGACTGAAACATAGCAATGATACCATTCCCTCTTGGTTTTGAAATCCCCAAATTTGACAAATACAAAGGGAGAGGAAGTCCTGTGAACCATATCAAAGAATTCAACATCATGTGCATGGAAGTGGCTTACAAGGATTCATATCTAATGCACCTCTTCCCTCGAAGTTTAACAGGTCATGCTATGGATTGGTTTTCTCATCTACCTCTTGGTATCAAAACTTTTCAAGAAACTACTAATAAATTCATCGATCACTACTCCTTAAATCTTGACATGGATGTCAGTCAAGAAGAATTATACACTCTTAGAAAAAATAAAGGAGAAAATTTTGTTAATTTCTTACAATGATGGAGGCAAAGAGCTAGTAAAAACAAGTGGCCTATTCCTAACAAACAACAAGTGGGAATCATAATAGCCAATCTAGATCGAAATCTATCATTCCACTTGAAAATGCAATGCATCACATCATATGACAAGCTTGTCCCTAGAGCCCTTAACATTGAAAGAGCCCTAATCTCACAAGGAAATACCCAGGCTTACAAAGATAACCAACCTTCAACTAGTTCAAATGAGAAACCTCATGTCTGGGAAAAGAACAAAAATGTAACAAACGATGATGTAGTCGGCGCTAAGGTCATACTAAGTGCTCCTAGACCCAATAACAATCAAGTTGCTAACATCCAACCGATTGTGCAAAAAATGGTACCACCTCAGAACAATCAGATCAGTAACACCAACTTGCAAAAAAGGAAAATTGCTAATAGGAACAATTATCCCAAACACAAGTGCACACAATTATTAGAACCCATCGAGACGATCATGAAGAAACCGATAGAGTCAAATATGATAACACTTCCTAATTTTGAAAACTACCAAGAACCACAAAGAAGCCATCCTGGTACAACGAGTGTGATCTCTATGAATTTCATAAAATCAAAGGACATAAAATAACAAACTACATGAAACTCAAGAATACCATTCAAGACCTCATATAAAATGACACCATATTTGTTGAGGTACCAACTAGGAACCAGGATCTCAAGATATGCAAGACCCCTATGTCGGATCATAACAAAGTAAACAACAATGACAAAGTTGAGAATTACACCAATGTACAACATACCTATTCCAATTTTGTTGCTTCCTATGATAGCGTCATCAGTATTGTCACCATCAAAGGAGCTAGTATATAATGTGGAGTCACTACACGACGTGGAAAAATAATTGTTCAAGGAGTCCCATATCAATATAGGACACAACCTACTTTTCCCACATCTAATACTAGCAAGTACAATCTTCTAGATCAACTTAAACAGACCCCCGCACATATATCAATCTTAGAACTCTTAAGGTTATCCCTCGTACATAGGGAAATACAAGAAAAAGACTTGTCTGAGTCATATATTCCCGAGAACATTGATACTGATCAAATTCAAGCTATGGTAGGGCATATCACCAACCATCTTCTCACCTTCTCCGAGCAAGACCTACCATCCCAACCATCTCATAACTATGCTTTTCACCTTGAGGTTTTCATTCATAAAACAAGTTCAAAAGAGTATTGATAGATGGAGGTGCTGGTCTGAACATTTGTACCTTGTAGCTAATAAAAAATCTAGGCTATTCAGAAGATACTATCGAGAAGACAGAGTATTGCCATCAGAGCATATGATGATCAAGAACGGGTATCACAAGGGATTGTTGCATTACCAATCCAAGTGAACCTCTCATTGTAGAAACTACATGCCAAGTACTTGATCTTGATCTTCCCTATAACATACTACTTGGTTGACCCTGGATCCATGCTCTAAAAGCTATAGCCTCAACCTATCATCAGTGTGTGAAATTTCCTTTTGAAGGCAGAGAAATCACTATCCATGGAGATAATGAGCCCTTCTACTATTGCAAAAGTCTTGAAGCCAATTTCTATAAGATCTTGCAAATACCCAAAAATGCTGAAGGACCTACACCATCAAGCTCATTTATTGACCCATCATCCCTAGCCTCTACCTCAACATAAAAAATGCCCATTGTGAAGAGTATACCCAACGTCAAAGCAGTGATCCAAGATGATGGTTGTGGAAACTACAAACAATTAAAAGACACCTTTGTATTAGGATAATTACCTATTTCTCCTCAATCTCATGGGAAACCTATATCTAGCACCAAAGAACCAAAAACAATCAAGATGGCAGCTACTACCTTCACCAAGTGGGGAGATCTGAATCAAGAAGACGTCAATGAGGAAGATATCTCTAAACTTCTCTATCATGATGAACGACCTGTTCCTATTCTTCCCATGGAAGATTGTCGGCCTATAACTAATGCAGAGCATGGGATATACCAAGAATGAGAAGCTAGGGTAGAATGACAATGGTTTACTAGAACCCATCATTCTTGAGAAACGAATAAAAAATCTTGGCTTAGGTTGTACTAATAGCAAGGCCACACTTATTGGCAAAGGTATTTCTAATAAATGAGCTGAGGCTTCCTCTTGGTCACCTACATCACGTGATGCAACCTTAGATGACTTTCCCTTTGATGTTGTTGACCTATTTGAGAACAACACCCTCTTTATGATATCCATAAAATCCTTTATCTCAAATGACCAACCAACTAAAATACACCTAGTATACCCACAACTCATTGACATGGACCAACAAGGACCACTGATTCTAGATTTATTCAAAAATGATGAAGTGATCTTAGAATTCATGGGACTCCGTGACAACTTATCATGGGCATATCATAAAGTAGGCTTTGACATAGAGCTCAACACAAGGGCATACTATTGGGAGATGATTGAATCCTTCAATCACAAAATAAATGAAATGCAACTAACATGCAAATCCTTGAGTGAAAACCACCTAGTGGCACTATTTGATCCCAAAATAGTAAAAACAAAGGATGCATCCAACAGTGAAAACTTCTCTAAGGTGCCCAAGGATGAGGGATTCAATCTCCCCCTTAGTGCAATTCATCCAAAGAAATCAATAGTACTAGTAGAAAAGGCCACTCCAGTCAATGTGGGAACAAAAGAAGCACCTAAGATCACTTTTTATGTTGAATCCTTGTTGGAAAAAGAACATAAGAACCTAGCAACATTCCTCAAAGAGAGAAGAGCTAACTTTGCATGGTCATACATAGATATGCCAGGCATAGATCTAGAAGTGGTTGTACATCACTTAGAAGTCTATCCTTAAGCCAAGCCAATCAAGCAGAAATTAAGATGCACCCTCAAATAACAATCTTGGTTAAACTACAACTACAAAAGCTTCTTGACGTTGGATTCATCTTACTAATAGATTATCTTGAGTGGGTTTCAAACCTAGTACCAGTCTCAAAACCCACTGGGGGCATCAAAATATGCACTGATTTCAGAGATCTAAACAAGGCATGCCCAAAGGATGATTTCCCTCTTCCCAACATCGATCTCATTGTAGATTCAACAACTAGGCATGGAATGTTGTTGCTCAAGGATGGATTTTAAAGCTACAATCAAATCATAATTGCCAAGGAGGATCAACACAAAATTGCCTTCACTTGTCCATGGGGAACCTACTGTTGGAATGTGATGTCGTTTGGGTTAAAATGTTGAAAATTGAGGTGTTTTCTTAGCTTAATACTTTGTAAAACCTTAATATTGCTGATCTAAATAAGCTTTTCCTTTTGTTACAGATTCTTTGTGGGTGATTATCTGATTTATTCATTTTACTGTTTGTAGAATGTAGATAGAAGTTGATAGAAGAAGTAGACAGGATATTAGAAAGATTACACAAGCATGTACCATGGAGAAAACCTTTTGGGAAAAAACTCCACCAAGAATTATTCTATTATTCAATCTCTGAAGTAGATTACAATAGCTCCAATTCTTGCTTGAAAATGCCTCTTTTTCCTTCACCAAAACTTCACAACCTGCAATCAAAACTGATACTCACTCTCTTCAACTTGCTTGAGATAAATAGGATTTGATTAACTTTGTAAACTCCAACTGAGTTACAATTACAATGCTCAATCCCTATCCCTAAAAGGTATGCCTATCTCATGCAAATAGAGTTATGTCATGAAGAACAATGTCAAATCCTCATCTTCATGTATTTGGGCATCCCAAACTGAAGTAGCAACTCAACCTTTATTTTGTAAATATCTTCAAGGCTTCATCCTCAAAGGAGGTAATAACAAGAAGACAACTTGGGCGCCCAAGTTGGGTCCAAGTCATTTCTTGTTAACTAAAACACTTTTCATCACCATTCATGCAAGAATGGTCGTCCCCTATTAACTAGAGGTAGTCCCTTTTATCTGTCATGCAACTCAAGTCATTAGCCATGCATTCCAAGTTATTCAACTAAAACTAACTAAAGATAACTAAACCATAACTAAACTAAACTAAACTAAACTAAACTGATTCTGAACTGAACTGAACTGAACTAAATTGAACTGAATTGAACTAATTTGAATTGAACGAAACTGAATTAAACTTCATGCATGCAAACATAAAACCCTAACTCCTAGTATCTTTACATTCATTCAAAAGTTTTATCTCTTACTCTGAATAGTTAACTGAACTCAAGGTGAGTGTCACCTACCATGTGGGTACCCCATGTGTCCCGATTATTTAGGAACTCATAATGGATGCCCTCACATGCTCCTAACATTTATAATTAATTACAAATGTCAATTAACATGATTATTTCATCAAATATTAATCTCATCCTAATCCTAGTGTTGTTGAACACATTCCAAGGACTTAGGAGATACATGAAATAAATAATGTTTAGGATTGCAATTAAATGGCATCGTATTTCCAATAAAAGAATTCAGGAGCAACCTATCAAAGAGAAATGACCCTCATCTTTCACGGCATGATCCACATTATAGTTGAAGATTATGTGGATGATATTTTGGAAAAATCAATAAAGAGAAGTGAGCACATACAAGTTTTAGGACCTATCTTTGACAGGCTTAAATAATTCAAGGTAAGGTTGAATCCAAAAAAGTGTTTCTTTGGGGTCACATCAAGGAAACTTCTTGGATTTATTGTCTCACAAAGAGGGATATAAATTGATCCAACAAAGGTAAAATCCATCCTAGACATGGAACTGCCACAAACATTGAAGAAAATTAGAGGATTACAAGGAAGATTGCAGTCCATCAGGAGGTTCATAGCCAACTATCAAATAAGATTCACCCCTTTTCGCATCTCCTCCATAAAGGGATAACTTATAAGTGGGATGAAAAATGTGATAAAGCCTTCCAACAGATCAAAGATTACTTACTAACACCTTCAGTGCTCATGCCACCTATACCAAACAAACCACTGATCTTGTACATCTCAACAACACCAACAACACTAGGAGCTCTTTTAGCACAACATGATGAAAACAGAAAGGAAAGAGCCATATAATACAACAACAGAACCTTGGTAGGCTATGAGATGAACTATTGACCCATTGAGAAAGCATGCCTAGTAGTAGTTTTCGCTTCACAAAAGTTCAGGAACTACATGTCACATCAAATCAAGCTCATTGCAAAGATTGATCCATTAAAATATATGTTATCCAAAGCAACCCTCACAGGATGAATGGCTAAATGGGTGATGATCTTGATAGAGTTTGACATAGAGTATGTGGAGCACAAGGCAATCAAAGGATAAGTGATCATAGACGAACTAGCAAAAGCACCTATCTATGCTAAGAACCCTTTGATATCTGAGTTCCCTGATGAATTAGTGTTCCTTATTAATCTCACAACTTAGTGGAATATGTACTTTGATGGATCGTTCACCCAACATGGATCGAGAGTAGGCATTATTTTCATCATCCCCCAAGGTGATCGCATCCCAAAGTCATACAGACTATCATTTCCCTATACCAACAACATTACTAAATATGAGGCCTTGATCATAGGTGTAAGGATAACAGTTCAATGGCAAATTCAAGAGATGAAAGTCTACGAAGACTCATAGTTAGTTATCAACCAAGTCAATGACGACTATCAAACTAAAGATGATAAGCTCACTCCTTACAAGAAGATGATGGAAAATCTCAAAGACCTTTTTATAGACATAACTTTTGAGTAGATTCCTCGCATGAACAATAGAGAAACATACACCATGGCAACAATTAGATCACTCCTAGACATGCCGAACAACATCCTCTAATGTGAATTCTTGGTTGAACAATTTTTCATACCAACTTTTGAAATCCCTGAATCTAAATTCGCGTGCGTCATTGCTGGTCCTGGATCCCCTTGGTACCATGAAATCTTTACTTACCTTAATAGAGGAACCCTTCCATGTGATATCACCTCAAATCTTAAAAAGACCTTTGTTAAAAAGGCATCCCGATTTGTGATCCTAGGTGATACCCTTTACCGTCAAAGCATTGAAGGGACATTACTACAATGTCTTAACCAAGAGGAAGCCTTAATTGCTTTAACATAAGTACACGATGGCATATGTGGGTCCCATTCTAGTGGTATGACATTAGCTAAGAAATTGTTGAGGACATGGTATTATTGGCCAACCATGGAAAAAGAAGCTCGTCAATATGTACAAAAATGCATCCAGTGTCAACAACATGGGGATTTGATTCATGCTCTGGCTCAAGAATTGCAGCCAATGATCACACCATGGCCTTTTTCACAATGGGGACTTGAGCTCATAGGAAATATCACTCCAACCTCATCCAATGGCCATAAGTTTATAATAACCACCACTGAGTACTTTACTGAGTGTGTTCAAGCCATTCCTATGACCTACATAATGGGGAAGCAGATAGCTAAATTTATCCTGAATTACCTAATTTTCTGTTATGGTGTTCCATAAACCCTCATCTCAGACAACCGAACACCATTTAAGAACCAGGATGTAAAAGAGCTATGCCAAAAATTCAATATCCAACACCAATTATCTACCCTGTACTATCCCCAAGGCAATGGTCAAGTAGAAGCAACAAATAAAACTATCCTAAAAATCCTAAAGAAAACAGTTAATAAAGCTGGTTGTTACTGGCATCTGCAGCTAAATCTCATTCTTTGGGCTTATTGAACCAATATTCGCATGCTTGTATAGGTGCAACCCCTTTCTCCCTAGTCTATGGATCAAAATCCATCTTGCTTATTGAGGTTGAGCTCCCATCATTACGAGTATCATTGTAGAATCTGACAATTGAGGAAAAATACAGTGTCCTGACTGAATGAGTTGGAATTCCTAGATGAACGTCGTCTTAACACCCTTAATCACTTGCAAGTATATCAAAACTAACTGAAACAAAGCTATAACAAGAGAATCAAATGTTGGTCATTCCAGGTAGGTGATCTTGTCTTAAACCAAAATCAGAAGAATCTTCTAGATCAAAACAACAAAGGAAAGTTTGAGCCTAATTGGTTGGGTCCCTTTGTCATCATAGCAAGCTATGGATCAAAAACATACCAAGTGTCAACCCCTGAAGGTGAACCCTTGTAGGATCCAACCAACAACTTGCATCTCAAAAAAATTTATGCTAAGTCTTGAAGGGTGTAAAACCAAAAAATACAAAAAAAACATAAAATAATCAAAATCCAAAAAAATGAAAAAAAGGATTGAAAAAGTAAAGAAAAAAAAAATCATCCTCTAGTGAAAACCACTTCGATGGCGCTTTGGGCAAGTACCTTGGTGAAAACCTAGCAAATAGGCTCCTTGCGTAAATAAAGCACCTCCATCTATTATTTGGATCTCTTGTCCTATCATTCTTTGCATCACCATTTATCCATCATCCATCGCCTTATCATGGCTTTTCACGGTAAGGTATCATGAACCCTTTAGAACTATTTGGCATATTCCCAAGGTCATACTGTCTTTCCTTTATCGAAGTAGGCTAACATGTCACACTGGGGGAATTTCGTTATGGGTCACAATTGGGTTCTTATATATCTTGAATCATTGGACATCTTATTAGAAAACATAAAAATATTCATAAAATCTTATCAGAAAACACCAAAAACATTCATAAAATCTTATCTCAAAAAATCCAAAAACATTCAAAAAATTGTAAAGGAAAAATCCAAAACATCCAGAAAACATCAAAATCCCTAAAAAGTTCAAAACATCAAAAAATCCAAAAAATAGAGTCCTTTTGTCAAACTACATCGTCTCTGAGCTTGAACGTAGGCAAGGCCATCATTGATGTGCCCCCGAGACACCCTAGGTCAGTCCTTTAGGAGTCCGTCATAATAAATTGTCATCTTTCATCTATTCATATCTTCATCTTGTAAATGGGTTGGGTTAGTCAAACTACATGGTCTGTGCGTGTATAACGTAGGCAAGGCCAATCTTTGATCAGCCCCTGAGGCCCCTAGGATAGGTCTTTAGGTTAGGTTCTTGGTCAAAATTCAAAAATTCTCAGAAAACCCCTAAAAATTTATAAAACCCCTTGAACCTTTGGCAAAACAAATAGAAAACAAACATAGAAAGTCGTAAAGTGTGAACCTAAAAGTCAAAATCTAAAGTCTAAATCATAGGTAAATGCGTCAGTGAAGTTTATAGCAATAGATCATCTTAGCATCATTGTCCTAACATCAAACAACCCTTTGATCAATATGTCCTAGGATGTATCCTTCCTGCGATGGACATCAATATCAAAAATCACCTTAGCTAAACTTAAACTAGGCAAGAGCTATAGATAACACTGATTGTTTATCTTTGATCTTTTTCTTATGATTTATCTTAATGACCCATTCTGAGGACCTCTCAATGATGTCTATCAAAATTATTTAGAGAGAAAGGAATGGCGCATCGATCATTATCTTTCATTTTTGTGCTTGTGGATACTCTTGTAAAATAATCTTAGCGCATACTTGCTTAGTTGTGTGTAGGAAGGTTGTTTAGGGTATGTTATTGACTATTGTGTATGCTTTGGTCCAATCTATTCTAAGCTTCTAATTTTCATTCCAATGATGTTTATGTATGTCAAGATGTGAACAAGAACTATCCTATCTGTTTGTCGAGTCAAAATCCATTACACTAGATACAACGTCGTTCTGGTTATCAATACCTTGATGCATCGTGTTTATGTGTTATATCAAACAATAAGGAACAATGGAAAATCCCAATCCTGAAATGTGAGCATCTCATCCTGCATTTTGCATTGTCTCGTCACCATCTCTAATAAAGTCTCGATGGATCATGGAATTGTTGGATCTTTTGAAGAAGTCATCAAAATCAATGGTTATTCATTCTTTATTCTTCTATTTTCTCTCTGCACTAACCTGGTATCATGACAGTCAACAAAAACATCATCAATTCATCCACTCTGCATCCACAATCCATCAACATACAAACATCTCATAATCATAGCATAATCATTGCATATCATGTCATACATCCTGCATTATCATTTGAGTTGTGATGAATAATATATATTTGTTATTCTAAGCATCTTAAATCATTGCATTATCATAAGCATTTGCATCCATACATCCACATGCATACATCGTCATCATAAAGTTGCATAGAAAATACACAAAAAGAAATGCATCCACATCATTTCGATCCATAAAATCTTCATATCATAATCATCCATCCATATCATGTCGAGAAAAGATAATGAAAAAGAACATAACATTGCATCCATCCATATCATGGGCATCACATGTCACATAGGCATAAATAAAATACATCCATACATGAAATAAAGTGAACACATCACATCATGAATCATATGTATCTGTATCATATATATATCAAAAAATGACTGTCATGGTACAAAATTTGGATCAGTGTATATATATCAATGATAAGTACAATATCCACGAGGCTATCAAAAAGGAGCCCATGAATCTATATGTGTAAAGAATGGGGAAAAATTAAAAAGTTTCTATACATAATCAACTAGCTCTGATGGTTGTTACCCTCTCCAGCCTATCTCTTAGGCTGATCCTCTACTCGTGGTCGTGCATCACTCTACTAGGAAAAATTAGACTATCTCAAGGTTGCTAGTACACCATGATGATAATGCTGCCTATAATACACAACCTCTGTAACATCCTCTTTGTATAATCACATTGACACTATCTGACCGTGTGTCACCACCATCATTGTCTCAATCTGCTGGCGTCAAACAACCTCCTGATCTCTCTCAGTGGTCACAACCTTTACTCTCTACAGTGCTTGATCTCTCTCGGCTATAACTGCAACCACCTACTGCCGAACCTGGTTTCGCTTATCAGTAATGACCAAAACTTGCTGGTGGGCCTAATCTTGCTCACCAGTCAATATCTGCACCTATTGCTTCAACTGTTGTATCTGAGCATCTCGTGCATTTGGTGGTCGTGGTGGTTCTGGCTGCTACTTTAACTGAGGTTGTACCTAAGGTTGAATTTGTGTTTGTACCTATGGCTATTGTCCAAATGGAGGAGCCCCTAGAACTTGACCATCTTGGTTGTCCTGGCCATCCTAACCCCTGCCTCTCCCGACTCCCCTGCCTCAGGGTCTCCCTCTAGGAGGAACATCTGTTGGATTTGTCAAATGTCTAGGAGGAACAAACCACACATCATATGCAAGCGTAGTCTAAGCTATCGCCTATCCCTGATCATATGCCCAAGGCTGGGCCACCAACGGTCTAAAGCTCTCTACAACCTTTGGAGCTAGAATAGTCAGTCCCCATGTGGGAAACTCTCTGGTTGATCTCGCAAAAATCACCCTGTAGGCATCATCAAGTCTGTCTTGCACATCTCCAAATTGTCGTGCTACCCTATCTAGCAGATACCTCTCAATGATATGGCGCTCTTGACCTTGCATGTATCGGGTCTGTCTAGAAAAATACAACTGTTGAATGTCATCAAACCACGGTGACATCTGTAGCCATGGGCACCGATGGAAAACTATCATATCATCTATAACCCATCTCCAATATAAGAGCCCAATCTATCCAGTGTTCCTGAAAGTAATAGCACCTCTATATCTCCAAATGATGGGATCGTCCGACACCACGTCTTCCATTTGAACAATGGGTCAAAGCATGACAATGTGCTCCCATTCTCAAATATGTAGCAGAGTCACCCCTTCACCAATAGCTCTCCCATCGCAATAGAAAAGAAAAAATGCAAATCATGATATAAGGAGGTTAGCATCACAGGCCCCCACACAAAGAGTGTCCTCTTGTACAACATCTGATGCCACACCAAGCCCCATCCTAGGCTAAATCCTCTGCTACGCCTATCGAGAGCCACCAAACCTGAAATGATGGCTGCAATGATCAATCTAAAGGTTGACACATGACCTTTGTATGACTTCAAGTCGATCTATAAGGTAACCAATGCAATCCGATCCATCTCCATGACCTCAAGGTAGGCGTCAAATCTAACATTAGTGTCATAAATCATGTAGTCTCTGTGAATTGACAAATGAAGAATATGTTGGGAATAAGATGCCATTTAATTGCAATCCTAAACATATTTTATGTATCTCCTAAGTCCTTGGAAAGTGTTCCCCAACACTAGGATTAGAAAGAGATTAAATTCAAATGAAATGAACATGTAAATTGACATTTGTAATTATTCCTAAATGATAGGAACATGTGGGGATGCCTAAGAAGAGCTCCTACAAAATAAGAGCATATTGGGTGCCCACATGGGAGGTGGGACCCACCTTGCTTAAGTTAACTATTTTGAGGATTGATAACTCTTATGTAATGCATTTATTGTTCCTGCAAAATAGGGATTGATATTTACAATGTGTGGAGTGACACTATCAATTCAGTATTAGTTCAGTTTGTTTTAATTCAATTGAGTTGAGTTGAGTTCAATTATGGTTCAGTTATCTTCAGTTGCATGTAGTTAGTTTGAGTTGCATGTAGTTGAATTCAGTTGACTTGAGTTACATGAATAATGAATTCAGTTGCATGACAGATAATAGGTGGATACTTCCAGTTAAGTGGGGATAATCAATCATGCATAATGTTTGCATGAATTGATGGAGAGATATGTTTCAATTAACTTAGATTGACTTGGACCCACCTTGGGTACCCAAGTTGGCATCTTTTAGTTAAAATCTTTTGCATGAGAAGATATTTAAAAGGCTCAGATAAGTGGGCCCATTCTTGGGCACCAACTTTGAGGTGATGCTTGCAGGATATTTTCTTGACCAACATTCAGTTAAGTCTTCAGTTTGGGGCACCTAAATTGATGGAGACTTTGGTTTGAATTTGGATTTCATAGAGGAACTCTACTTGCCCAATCTAGGCATAGATATTTATGAGGAGCTTTGTGCTCTTTTTTTGATCAACTCTTTGGAGTTTACAATTCTTATAATTATCTATTAATTGCAGCAAGTTGAAAAGAGTTCTATTAGAGTTTATTTGCAGGTTGTGAAGAAGGATTGTTGAAGGAAAGGAAGCATAATCAATCAAGGATTGATCCAATATAATTGCAATCTTGTTCTAAGGTTAAATAATACAA
The DNA here is from genome assembly GCA_007258455.2 of Sequoia sempervirens. Lineage (NCBI taxonomy): Eukaryota > Viridiplantae > Streptophyta > Pinopsida > Cupressales > Cupressaceae > Sequoia > Sequoia sempervirens. The sequence goes on along the minus strand of VDFB02047397.1, from coordinate 105,678,760 downwards.
GCACTATTGAATCTGGTGGTGGAGTTTTTACCCAAAATGGTTTCTCCACATATATGTTGTGTCACTTCTATCTTCTTGTCTCATTCTTCTACAATTGTATGTTTCTTTCTACATTTGGTAAAATTGATTTAAACAGATTAATCACCCACAAAGAATTGTGAAAAAGAAAACTTAATTAAATCTACAGTCACATAGGTTTACACACTTTAAGCTACACTGTTACCTTCAATTTTCCAACATTTGGTATTAGAGCTAATGGTTTGTTAGGGTTTGGGACACCTTTCTCTTAAAAGTTTAAAGGTTTTTTGGTTGTAGTGGGAGTTTTTACTATTGTGTTATTTTAGATTTGCAAAAGAGGTGTATCTTCTTGATGTAGAGGATGTTTATCATGTTTTCATTGAGAGCTTGGATTAACAGGTTTGGTGTGAGCTTATGACAGTGATGTGGTTTTGATTGTGTGCATCATGATGCCATGGGATTGCTCGGTATCACGGTTTAGTGGGATCATTTGGAAATGATGTGGTTCCATTATTGATTATGGATGGTTTTCTTTAGTAGGGATTGATTGGTTTCATGGAGGAGCTCTTGGATTATGTGTTCTACAGTGAGAGTTCATTGACATAAGGTGCTAGATATGTTGAGATATTGTTTATGACTTGTTGATTTTGACAAGTGATCCTTGGTTGTAGGATGGTTTTGTTAAAATCTCATAGTATACTCTTGATTAGTGGTTTAGAGTTGTGGCATGGTACATGTTATGATAATTTTGATCATGAGGAAATTTCTAAAATTCTATATGCTAGTGCAGTTGGTAGTTTGATGTATGCAATGATCTGTACAAAACCAGATATAGCTTAAGTAGTGGGAGTTCTAAGTAGGTTTATGTCTAACCCTGGTAAAGAAAATTGGACTTATGTTAAGAGGGTGTTTAGATATTTACGAGGTACATCTGATTACTATTTGGTTTATCATGGTGCTAATGATATTGATATTATGCACAGATCATTGCACATACAAGGTTTTGTTGATTTAGACTGGGCAAGAAACCTAGACAGTCGAAGGTTGACAAGTGGCTATGTGTTTACTTTGTTTGGAGCTGCGGTTAGTTGGATGAGTAAGAGGCAGCCCACGGTTGCTTTGTCCACCCTAGAAGAAGAGTACATGGCTTCTACACATGCCTCTAAAGAGGCAGTTTAGTTATAAAGACTTGGGAAAGGTATTGGTTTTAATTGCAAGCAAATTAGACTTGAATATGATAGTCAGAGTGCTATTTGTTTAGCCAAAAATCCTATGTATCAAGCTCATACTAAGCATGTTGATGTTCAGTATCACTTTGTGCGAGAAATGATTTAGAGTGGGAAGGTATTGATTGCGAAAGTTGACACTTTAATCAGTGTTGCAAATTATCTTACGAAACTAGTTCCTATAGATAAGTTCTCTTGGTGTAGGAAGGCCATTGGCCTTGAGTCCTCTACTTGATTTATAATAATGATTCCTTGTTTAGAATAATTGCAATGCATAATTTCAAGTGGGAGAATTTTTGGGGATGCCATTTAATTCCAATCCTAAACATATTTCATGTATCTCCTAAGTCCTTGGAAAGTGTTCCCCAACACTAGGATTAGAAAGAGATTAAATTCAAATGAAATAAACATGTAAATTGACATTTGTAATTATTCCTAAATGATAGGAACATGTGGGGATGCCCAAGAAGTGCTCCTACAAAATAGGAGCACATGGGGCACCCACATGGGAGGTGGGACCCAACTTGCTTAAGTTAACTGTTTGGAGGATTGATAACTCTTATGTAATGCATGTCTTGTTCCCACAAAATATGGATTGATATTTACAATGTGTGGAGTGGCACTATCAGTTTAGTAACAGTTCAGTTCAATTCGTTTCAGTTCAGTTATGGTTCAGTTATCTTCATTTGCATGTAGTTAGTTTGAGTTGCATGTAGTTGACTTCAGTTGACTTGAGTTGCATGACTAATGACTTTAGTTGCATGACATATAACAGGTGGATAATTTTAGTTTAGTGGGGATGATCAATCATGCATAATGTTTGCATGAATTGATGGAGAGATATTTTTTAGTTAACTCAGATTGACTTGGCCCCACCTTGGGCGCCCAAGTTGGCATCTTTTAGTTAACAACTTTTGCATGAGAAGATATTTACAAGGCTCAGTTAAGTGGGCCCATTCTTGGGTGCCAAATTTGAGGTGATTCTTGCAAGATATTTTCTTGACCAACATTCACTTAAGTCTTCAATTTGGGGCACCTAAATTGATGGAGACTTTGGTTTGACTTTGGATTTCACGGAGGAACTCTACTTGCCTAATCTAGGCATAGATATTTGTGAGGAGCTTTGTGCTCTTTTTTTGATCAACTCTTTGGAGTTTACAATGCTCATAATTATCTATTAATTGCAACAAGTTGAAGAGAGTTCTATTAGAGTTTATTTGCAGGTTGTGAAGAAGGATTGTTGAAGGCAAGGAAGCATAATCAATTAAGGATTGAGACAATATTATTGTAATCTTGTTCTAAGGTTAAATAATACAAGCATTATTGATTCTGGTGGTGGAGTTTTTTCCCAAAAGGGTTTCTCCATGTATATGTTGTGTCACTTCTATCTTCTTGTCTCATTCTTCTACAATCTTCTGTCTCTTTCTCTAATTGGTAAAATTGATTTAAATAGATTAATCACCCACAAAGAATTGTGACAAAGAAGACTTAATTAAATCTACAGTCTCATAGGTTTTACAAGTCTTAAGCTACAATATTACCTTGATTTTCTAATAGAATACGCCAAACGACCTCTAGAGTAATCGTCACATCACCTGTCGGAAGGTGGAAGGATGAGGTCTCGCTGTGTCATCTCTCGCACAGAGTCGTCGTCATCACTAGATGTGTCTGAATCACAGGCGCATAAGCAATATACCACAGACCGATCTCTCCCAGGTTCTCCTAGCACAAATCTGATAGATCACCCAATCTCTCCAAAATAGTGGGCCTATGCTCCCATCACATCAGTGGCTAAATAGCTTCCTGCACCCATGAAGTGCACGACATCAAGAAATCATCAAAATTTGACGTTATTTGAAATTTTTGGCTCAAAAATCATAGTAGCATCACTATTTTCAATAGCATCGCTATATTCAAATTTTAAATAGCGATGCCTGATGTATTTACAATTTCAAATCGAAACAGGCATCGCCAAATAAGTTGGCGTTGCGATTTAACTTCTAGAAAACCCTAACCCTAAATTCTAAACCGACAAGTGCATCGCCAAATAGGTATGTGTTGCCATTTAAAATTAGAGACCCTAATTTTAAATCACGAAAAAGCGTCACTATATAAATATGTGTTGCTATAGTTGATCTGGGCGTTGCCGATTTTAGTTTGGGTGCCACTATATAGTGATGCTGCCAAAATTTAAACTTCAAAGTGTAATAAATGCATCAAAATTCAAATTTCAAATCAGGTTTCGAATCACATACTGGTGGTCCTCTACTGAGAAGCCGTTGGAACTCTCGAACTCGATCAGAGATGTTCCTAGGAAGCTCTCAGTGCACCATTTTGTCGAAGGGTCAGAGCTCAAATCGCAAGAATTCCTTATGGTGTGAATGCACAAATGAATTGAAAATGCCCCTTCTTGACCTATTTAAGCTAGAAAATTAGGGTTTTTTGACCTAATTTAACCTTGAAGATGGGGTTCATCATTATTTTCACCAATTTTGCAAATTTGGACCTAATTTTGCATCTTTTTTTGCGTTTTTGGCATTATTCTTGCATCTTGGAGCCTTTCTGGACCTTTGGGGCAGCTTTTAACCTTTGTTGAGAAATCAATGCGAAATTTGAAATTGCTTTATCCTTTCGTTGGGGCATCCAAAAAAATTAGAAATTTTTTATTTTTTGATTTAAGTAGCAATTTTGATCTGAAAAGCGTTATCCTTTGAATCAAAGCAACAGGTACCTCGCTTCAAAGAGGGGAAAAATGTAGACATTGAAAAATGTCCTAATCAATATCATACACTTAAAAATAGATTTATTAACATCATTTTCTCTTTAACCCATCCTCTTTTCACTTGATTAATTGAATTAGCCTAGCTATTTAATTAATTTAATCATTTTTCATCTATTGGCCTAATTAATTTAATCAGGTTAATTTTTATCTCTTGTCACACTAACACTTCATCTCATTAAATTAAATACATCAAAATATTTAATTTAATTCCCTAAGTCATCTTATTTAATTAAATAACCCTAAGTTATTTAATTAATATCATTTCATCTCTACCCCATTTATTAAATCATTTAATTTAATAAATATCACTTTAATTCTTCTAATTCCCTAATTGTGTAATTAAACTAACTTTCCTCTAAGAAAAGGGAATATTCCCATGGAATATACCTTATCCCTTTTTTTATACAATTAAAACTTTGTTTTAATTTGTAAATTATCTTTTTCCTCACCCAAAGGAATATTCGCTCTCCTCCAATCATCTCACTTGGTTTCTTGAACAAGCTAAACCTTCAACCTTTTGAACAAGTTACCTTTGACCTGTGTGAGTAGGTCAAAAGTGTCTTTGTTTGAGGCAAGTATGAGCCCTTGATTAAATCCCATCATGCATTCTCATTTGTTGATGAGAATCCATGATCCATGCCTCTCATCCCCTTCATCTTGAACTGTTGATTAAGTGTTTTGATCTCAACCCTTCATTCCTCATTTGATCTCCTATAAATAGGTCACTATTTGGAGACAAATGGATCCATTTTTCAAAGCAAACTTATGCTGTTGAATCTCACATTCACTCACACTCATATTTACTCACTTTTTAGCTTATTTTAGATAGTTTTAATTGCATAATAGCTTAGTGCATCCATTAATGGCTTCCACACATCCATCTTAGTTTGTATATGAATTAGGGTTTCATATTTTAGCATAGTTTTAGCTTAGATTAGCTTATCAATAGCATAATTAGTTCATTTTTAGCATAAAATCATGGTAACTTAGCTTGCATCATGTTCATTTTATCATAAACTAGGTTTTCATACATCAATCACAATGGTTTCATCAATTCTCTTCCATAGCATCGACTAAAAAATGCTCACTAATCATGAGATTGGGAAAGGGTCATCGTTTCACATCAACACGACACCAATTCCAAAATATGATAAGTTTTAGATGGGATAGATTAGGAATTTAACTATTTTTGTGTAGTTTGTAGCTTTCATTTTCGATTAAATGCTTAGTTTATATTTCCAATTTGAATGGTCTTGTTTGTAGATGCAGGTATGTTTGGCGAATTTATGCTTTGATTCATCATGAGTCAAGCATAATCGACCCTCTCCGACATTCCTCTCTTTTCACAGTTACAAGAGCAAATCTAAAATCTTCATTATTTTTTTTTCTTTTTTTTTTATAAAAAAAATCAACCACCCCAAGGTCATATAGCCAACTAGCGCCCAACCCCTGGAGGGCTAAATTTTTTTTTGCTTTTTTTTGCAATTTTAGTAAGATTGGGAAAATTGCGATAACTTTTCACTTGATTATAAAAATTGGGAAAACAAAATATCACCAAAAAGATGGTTTTGAGCACTATCCAATGGTGTTGGTTTTATTCTCAAATTTTCTACTACGAGCATTTACCATATGGACACTCTCATATTCTTGTTTTTGGAGGTGACCTTTTATTTTCACTTGATCGGTGTTCTTCATACTATTGGTACCTATATTTTTGACTTGCATCTTGCATGTTGAGTAGTGTTGTTGGGGTCACTCATGAAGATTCATGTGCCATTTGTATCTTCAACTTCTAGATGTTTGCTTTTGTTTTCCATCTAATTTGAAGTAGTTTTGTTGGGGGCATTCATGTAGATTCTTATCTTCTTGATCCTGATCTTCATATCTATATTTTAGAGGAGGTTCTTCATTTCGGTATTATAGCAATCATCATTGAAAATTTGTCTACAACTTCATGCTTGTGCAATATTCTTCATGTTCCTATTTTTTTGAGACATTGTTTTAGAGGCTTTTCAATCCTTTATTCACCTTTCTCTCTTTTGGAGAGGAGTTTTTCCCAAGAGTTTTTCTCCTTTATTCTCCAATTTTGATAGATTATATTGTTTGTACATGGGTACCTCATTAGACCTTGTTTGTTGGGACCCATCATTCATTGTTTGTACATGGGTACCTCATTAGACCTTGTTTGTCGGGACCCATCATTCATTTTTTTTTTTTTATGGATTGTATTTTTAGGGTTCTTAGCCACTCCCTAAGTTCATCTTAAGTGGGGGTGTTATATTTTTTATCATGCATTAGCTAATAATTAATTATTAGTCTAATTTATTTCATGCACTTAAGCTAAACTTAGGAGTGCTTTTTTTTTTGTTAACTAGAGTGAGCTTTTATTAGATCATTATGTCTCATCACATAGGATGTTGACACTTGTCATGATCTAATCCATTTATCATTTAAGGTTTCTCTTATAAAAGCACTCACCCTCATTGTATGATCTCTTGATGTTCTTGAAGACTCTTGAGGTTCATTCTATAAGTTTTTCTTGTTGAGGATATAGCAAATCATTATTTTCAACTCTCTTGCATGGAAGGTGTTATTGTTCATTGTTTAATCTTGTGTCTCATGTTTATTCACTATTTTAACATCAAGTGCTCATCCCATGTAGCCATCTCTGGAAGAAAATGTATGTATTGTTATATTGAATCACAAGGAGCCAAAAGTCTGAATTGGTACTCATACGTTTGTCAATTTAGTTTCTCTTTATTTCATATTTTGCATCTTTTCCTCTAGAATTTAGGTGTTTTTGAGTCAAAATACCAATAAAATAAAAATTATATCAAATAGGGGAGATACACCTCTTAATGTAGAGCTAGGTTGAATAAAATAACAACCTTACCAACTATTGGCACATATTTTACTATCTTTAGGGGCTAACAGAGTTAAATTTTCTAAATGTTTGTTATAGTAGAAATAATTTTACCAACAAACCTATTTTACGCCTCCCAAATTATCATAATTGGGAATTTTAAGCTTCCTAAACCACGACATACCTTAGACCACCTCCAAAAATTTGAAGTTGATATCCTAGAGGGTCATCTATTCCCTTAATGGACCGACCATGCTCCATAGAATGTTTGAACTTGTGGAGATCTATCACCAAAATTTTCATTAAATATTTTCTCTAACCCTAATTAAGCATTCTCATGCATGAAACCTAACAAATTAGTATAGTCCATATTCAAGTTTTTTCCAATTTCACTCATTAGAAAATTCTAATTCCTTATAAAAAACTTGTTTCCACTATCCCTTTAAGATAGGAACATTTGACACATACTCAAATATGAAACCCCTTACCTTTAAAAGCTTAATCCAATTTTGAAGCCTTTCTCCCTCTTGCTTGTACCCTTGTGATCGTTATTTCCACCTTGTTCTCCTTTGTATCACCCACTACATTATCTTAGATTCCTTGTTGGGTTTGTTATTGTTTACAATTTTCCATAAATAACATCCACCCTCAGCTAAGACTCAACTCACTTCCCAAATTACCTACAATGACTGTGAGGATAAATGTTGAAACATACTTAATATTGACTAACTACCTGGTAGTCCCATATAACACAACCCATTTTTCTTGTTCCTAACTGAAAAACTATTGTATTTAATAATTTATAATGAATGAAGGTTGATTATAGGTTGGAATAAGGTTTTCATTTAAAGATAAAGAATCACATAATATTTTAATATTATCAAACAAAAGATCATTTATGCCCCCTAGCATAGCAATTACACACTTTTGATGTGGCAATCCCACTACTTTTTCATAAAACATATCAAAAAAATTCTATATTTCAATGGAAAAAACTTACAATTTTTTCTAATACATTTTTTAGTTCAATATTTGTCAATTCCCATATACATACATTCTATGTTTTAATTCTCCTTTCCATTTCAATAATAATTTATTCTTTTATGATACATTGTCTAATTTATTACTCTTATGGTTGGTTGATATAGATTAGAATAAGAATATTATTTCAAATTTATAGGTATTTCTAATTTATATTCTTAATCAAACACTTAGAATTGGATAAAAGTGTATTTATTTTATTCCTTCTTACCATATACCCTCGTACTTACATTTTCTATCTTGAAATCTCTATAGTCATATTTCAGGATTTATTTCATCC
>VDFB02047397.1:105641331-105661874 GCA_007258455.2 Sequoia sempervirens | reverse complement strand
CCAAGTGGAAGATTGTGGTGGTGTGGAGCCTGATCAGTCTCCAAGTGGGAGATTGTTGGTATGTGGTGACTGATCATGCTATACTGTATAGCCCATGGTATACCCATGGTATCTTGTACATCGGCCCCCTATCCTTGAAAGGGAAAAATCAATGAAAAAAGAAAAATTTGATTTGTAGAACCCTAAAATCTGGAAGCTTCTAAGCTTGGTAAAAGGGGGTTTGGATGGGTATTTCAGTATGATGAAAAACACGATTATTCACAAGATTGTAATAAGTTTTACACTGGATAATAAAAGTATTGGATGGCTGCGGTTTGGTGGATGTAGCCCGGATTGGGTGAACCACGTTAAATATTTGTGTTATGATTTATTCTGTGTGTGTTTTAGTTTCTCTATTTTTATATAGATCTGCATTTAATTGTTAGATATGTGCCATCTCTAACCCTAACAAAAACTCGATGGTTAAGTGTGCTTGAGTTGGAGTAGTACTAGGATGGGTGACCTCTCAGGAAGGCCCAGTGCTTCACCCCTGTGAGCATCACTTAGATGCAATGAGTGCTAAGTGGATCATTCATTATCATGAGAGATGGGTTCTTGTGAACCACTAATCATGAAACATGGGTCAATGAGTTTGACTCGAAAAACTACACGGTTGAATCCTAATAGCAATATCATAATTTCCCACGATGTGGAAAATATATCCTACTTATCAATTGATGAGCTAAAGGGGATCTATTATGAATGGTTCATAAGGCACAACACTTGCTGAAGGTTTTGCAAATGGGGTTGCAAGCTAAGTGGGCTTAACCTTGGGGAAAACTCGGTGGTTAATCAAGCTTAAGTTGGAGTAGTATTGGGATGGGTGACCTCCTGAGAAGGCCCAATGCTTCACCTGTATGAGCATCACCTAGATGCAATGAGTGCTAAGTGGACCATTCATTATCATGAGAGATGGGTTCTTGTGAACCACTACTCATGAAACATGGGTCAATGAGTTTGACTCGAAAAACTACATGATTGAATCCTGATAGCAATATCATAATATTTGGATGTTTTTATTACCATGAATATCTCATGGTTATGATGGCTCCTTGATAACCACACATTATTTTTTGGTTGTAGGCTCTTTTGTAGCCATACATCAATTACCTTTGTATGCTCCTTTATAGCCACACATGTCAATTTCTTATGCATGAACCTTTGAAACCACATATAGTGGCCTTTTACATAGGATCATTCAAAACCACATATATATTGATTTTATTTGCAAGATAAATTCCAACCACACATATTAGTTTCTTGACTAAGTTCCTTCACAACCACATATATAAGTTTCTTTTGCAAGATCCTTTCTATTTAGGCCACATATATGTTTTCTTTGCATGTTCCTTCACAACCCCACATTTATGATGGATCCTCATAACCTCCATATCTTTGTACTTTTTTTATATTGTTTGTTAAAATTGTTGAGTAGTTCATACCTATTTCACAAAATTTTAAATTAAACTCATTAAATTTTCCCCTCAGCTTTCAACATAAAATTATCACTACAAGGATCACATACAAATTATTGTTCATAACCATATCCTTTTTATATTTATCTTCAATTTAATTTCATGTTGGTTACTTGCTAGCTTTGACATGTATTATTCATAATCAGTTCCCATACAAGTCAAAGTAGGGGAAACGTGTTAAGGGGGAAAAGTGTTAGGTACACCCCTAACACTTTTCCCCATTTATATTGGAATCAACTTGACTGGTTATCCCTTGTGCAATGATCTATTATACACATGACATATTTATATGTGAAAGTTGGAAAATTCACTTGAGTAGTGATTTAACCTAACTCCACACATCCCAATGACGTAATTTGACCTTTAGATTTCCCATTACTTGTCTTGGCTCAAACCCGTAGGTGTAAAGTTGAACCTTGTTCAAAATTATGTTTTTGACCCTAAATTCCCAAAATCAAATTAAACCATAAGTATAGACTAATTTAGTCCCAACTAACAATTACCTATCAACTTGAACATACATTATTTAAACTTACATGTTAGTGCTATCTATAAAAGGATATACATTAATTCATTTGAACATCTAAGAATCACCAAATGTCATCATGATCTAGTATTATACAATCCTTACAATTGTATCTCATCAACATCAACATTAACATTGATAATGGTATGGTAATCATTTGCATTTTATTTGGTCTATCTTCCAATTTATTTAGATTCATCAAATTGATCTAAAGGTTTGAACAAGAAAAAATGAGGGAAGTACATTACTTCCCACATCCAACACAACAAACTTTAGTGGTGCTTATTAACACCACCATGTTCAAATGTCATAGTAGAACACATTTTAAAGTTTTCACACACTAGATTTACAGCCACATGAAAAGGTCAAATCTATATAGAAGATTATACGCTATAGATGCAAAGATCAAATCAATAGTTGTGGGATTGATCCATAGTAAGGAACAATCAATTTTACAATCTATTGAGGCTCATGTCATACATATCATGCATCACAAAATATTATTTGTGAAAAAATATTCTTCATTAAGTCCTAGATCTATGTACCTTAATCCACTTTATATTTTACAATAATTTAGAAATATAGCTCAAATGAATATATAAGTCAATGAAGACAAAAACTTACCATCTTAAAAGTAACAACTTAGACATTAATAGAAATACTTAACTTCTAAAGAACATGAGATAGTGAATATAAATACTTAATTTCTTCCAAACAACACCCTAGACATTACTACTTGAGACCATAATGAAGAAATAACACTTAAAATTTTGACTTTAAGAGTCGATTTGAAAATTTATTCTTAATCTCTATAATTAAAAAAACACTTTGACTACTTAAAATCGATCCTCTATTTCATCATTTTTATCACTTATTTATGAACATGTTTTCGGCCAACTTCACTCAACTCGCTAATCATGGTGTTACCCTTAGGTTCTTAATTGAAAAAATATGGAACATTCAAGGGGATGAGGCTTTTTTCTTCTTTGTTGATTTAGAAAAGCCTTTGACATAGTACCATGAGGCAAGTTGTGGAATATGATGGAGGAACGAGGAGTTCTAAGTGTGCTTAAAGCGATTGTCTATAAGCTTTATGATCAAGTTAGGGCTAAAATAAAAAATAACGAGGGAATGTCAGAGTTCTTTGGTAGTGATATTGACATCAAACAAGGTTACTTGCTTTCCCCAACATTGTTTGGGTTATACACTGATAAGTTATAAGAATGGATATACAAGGTTGGTGGGGAGGGAATTCAACTAGCCAAATATGTAATAAAGTTACTCTTATATGCAGATGATCTCATATTAATTTCTAAAATCATTCATAGTTTGATAAAACATTTGAGGTATCTTCAAACCTTTTGTTAGTAGGTAGGGATGCAAGTGAATGTTAGCGAAACCAAAATAATGATCTTCTCATTACAAATAAAAAATAAACTAATTTTTTTCTTTGAAGGCAAGACATTGGAAATAATGGATGAATACAAATATCTCGGGCTTGATTTCCACAACAAACTCAACTGGGAAACATTTTGAACAAAAGGAATTCAAGGAGGTTAGAAAGTGCTATCCTCCATACAAAATAGATGTAAAAATGTGGAGTTATGGGATTGGAAAACCAAGAGAATGCTTTTTGGCTTACTTGTTACTCCAGTGATTCTCTATGGGTGTAAAATTTGGGGCAACAACATGTCAGATCATAAATGGAGATAGGTTGAAAGAGTCCAAAAGCGTATAATCACAAGCAACCTTAAAATTAAGACTATCATTCCTTATGATATTTTATTGGCTGAGACATTTTCTTTCCCCTTGGAGGCATCGACTATGATCTAATTATTAAGTTACCTACAAAAGGTCCAAAGTATGGAGAACCATCGTTGGCCTAAGCTAATTATGGAAGAAGAGATAACTAAAAGAAATAACACATGAATGAAACAAAATGACAAACAAATGAAGAAGTGGGATGTTAATATGCATGAATGTCCAAACACAAATGATGAAATAAAAAAGTATGTGAGAAAAATTTAGGAACACCATATGGACAAAACAAATAGGGTGAAAAAAAACTTATTAAATCAAAGAATTTAACCCCACAGGGGACCATGAAGAAAAAGTCTATATATGAGCGAATATTAAGTGGAATGCAAAAATGTTGATAGCCCAACTATGGACTAGCTCTCATTATCATAGATGTGAAACAAATAGATGGATGGTACCTAAAAAGGAGTGAAAAAAAATAATATGTCAATTTTGCAACAATGGTGGAGATAGAATGACACTTCGTCATGGATTGTTCAATGTATAGAGACATCGGTGTCAACTATGAAGACACCTTGCAAGTTGATAATTTAAGTACCTTGTTTGAGGAGGCAAAGCTGAACAATATTGCAAACTTCATCATCAAAATTCACTTTTCTATTGGAAGTCATGTTCTGCTCTTGGATCCCATAGACTACTTTGATCTCGTTAACGATTAAAATCTTTCATTTTATATCCACCCACCTTATTTTGAATATGTGTACTTTTATTCTCTTAAAAAAAAAAAAGAAAAAGAAATATTAATAAAAAAAGATCTTTCCTTTCATTTCAATGTAACTTTATCGTCGAAAAAATTCGCTTATTTCTTTTGAGAAGAAACCTCTTCCAATAGGCCTAGTTCTCTATATTTCTCCGTTATAAATACTTTCCTAGGTACTTTGGGAGATGAAGATGTTATAGAACATCCAAATCGAGGACAAGCAGAAATACAGGACGAGGAGGAAATTGCAGGCCTAGCGTCAATTCTTTCAATGAATCGCAAGAAGAGGTGAGAGGATGAGGGGTTCCAATTGGGCCATGGACATTTCGGAACATTAAATTGGAGATGTTGTCCGTAATACTGAGTATAGGTAATGGTCTGCAGAGGCAGAGGCAAAGGCATAGGTATGGATGGTGAAGCAGTTATTCTAGTCTATTTACAGGTGCGCTATACTTAATGTTCTTGATTTTTTGAGAAACACCAGTAGCTGTTTTAGCATTAGCTTGAACTTTGACATCATTTCCGAAGATTAACGCTTGCACCAAACTTGGCCCAGTTCCAGAAACCATGAATACTTTGCTGAAAAATGACCGCTGCTTGATGATTCATATTCCTCGTGTCCAATCATCTAACAATCTCGTTAAATGTAGGAAATATACACAAATCAAACAGGCCATGGCCTGGCAAATATTCAAAGAAACGAATTATAATGGTCTCCTCCACTTGCACCCCTTTTTGTTGAGTTTGAGGAATGGCCACAGGTTTTGCAAGGTGGGTATGATGATAATTCAAAGAACCGAATATAGTGCGCAACATGATGTGGTTACTTATAATAACACAGACTTACCAATGGAAGGAAATAGGAACAATGCGATGAAGGAGGTGGGTAACGGTACAACTAAATTTAAAAATAGAATGTGTGAACAGGGGCCACATCTCTCAACTTACAATACACAAGTTAATGGGCTTTACAAGCAAAAGAAAACGGAGGAGGTAGGGAATGCCGTGAATGAATTGAAAACAAAAGACACATTTCCCAATTCCAACATCTATTCAACAATGATAAATGGATATGCCAAGTTAGGCAAACTGGCTGATGCATTTCAATTGTTCTATGGGATGGTGAAGCAAGGCATCAGACCCACCGTTTCTATTTACAGTACTTTGATTGGTGGATATTGCAGAGAAGGCAAAATAGAAGATGTTCTTAATATGCGCAATAAACTGATTGAAAATGGTCTTGCATCTGATATAATAACTTGTAATGCACTAATATATGGCTTTTGCAAAAATGGGGAAATGCAGAAAGCCAAGAAGATTCTTTGTCAAATGTGGAAAAGTGGTTTGATTGAAGATGAGAAGTACCTAAATTGTTGCCCCAAATTGATTGATGACTATTGTAAGGAAGGTAAACTGCAAGAGGTGTGTAAATCGTTTACAGATACGACTGAAAAAAATCTCACAACTGATACAGTTCCAGATGATGCACTTATTGGAAAATTTTGTAAAAGAGGGTTGCTGCTTGATGCAAACAACCTTTTGAACAAGGTACTTGAAACAGGCCAAAACCCAAGTGCCAGTTCTTATGAGATGCTTATTGCTGGATACTTAAAGGTAGGGAGCATGGAACAGGTGTTTAAGTTGAGCACTGAGATGCTTGGCATGGGATATATTCCTAACCTTCTTTTGGCTACTGCATTGTTTAGTGGACTATCCAAGAGATGCAAAATGAATGATGCCAACCACTTGTTGAATTTAATGCTTGAAAAAGGTTTTCTTCCTGATGATGTCATTTATAACCTAATGATTCTAGGGAACTGCAAGACATTTAACTTGCAGGAAGCTTCAAAATGGCATGACCATATGTTGGAAAAAGGGATTTTGCCTTGCAAAGATACCCTTAACATTCTCATCAATGAACTGTGTAAAAATCATTCCATGAGAGAAGCAACCAAATTATTAAATATTATGTTAGAATTAAATCTTGTCCCTGATGATAGAACAGTCAGGGCACTTCTTGACATGTATACCAAGGAAGGAAATTTACAAGAAGCCTTTAAGCTTTATGATAAATGGATAAGCAAAGAAGAAATGCAGCATGCTATGACTGGTCATATACCCATTGCTTGTGTTAGCAACAACACTGTTCAGGAGGTCAAGAAACCTTTAGACAGGATGCTAGATAATGGTCCAGGGCCTCATATCTCAACTTTCAGCTGGCTGAATGATGAAAATGATGGAAAAAGTAGTAAAAAGGAGGCAATTAATCTGCAGAAGGAACTGATGGAAAGGGGGATTTTATAAATATGAGAAAAAAATGAAAACTTGAATCCGAGCATCCAGGTGATAAGCTCCTAGTTCCTTATATGTGCCACTGAAGAGGAATTCAGAGTGGAGGTTTAAGGAATCCTGTGTGCTACGGTTTTCATGTGCCAACAAAGACATAACTCAGTAACTTAACAGCTCAGAGTTGGCTACTGCAGAGTGAGGACTTGAATGGAAGAAATGATACTTTGAATCAAGTTTTCGTACTTTTTTCCAATGTATCTCAAGCTATGAAAAATGAATGAAGGTAACTAATGGTTTTAATCAGTCTCTTTTCTCTGGTGTTTCATATGCTTAAACATAGCCTGTTCAGAGTAGAGGTAACATGTTCAATGTTCATTGATTCTTGAGGACGTGCAAAGGCTTTGTAATTTTCTTCTCTGATATCATGTCTCTTCATGTACTAATTGTATCTTGGGTGAAGATGCTTTCTGTGGAGATTAAAGTTCTCATTTCCTATTTATTCCACCATGTACGCTGCATCAGAACCATTATGAAGATAGTTGTGACTTGCGATTGTTTTGGAGATTTATGTTATGCATGTTAGTTCATCTGGATATTTAGTAGTCACACTAGATATATGTGATCCCACACTACTACGATCTAGAATGTTAGCAACTGGCTAGCTTCACTAATTGGAATCATAGCAAAGGGAGGTGGTCTATGAGTGCATTGGGATAGATCCGTATTTTGTATTTACATGGATCTGGTATATATTAAGAAGTAATGAAAAGATTGGAGGTACCAATCCTTATGTTTTCTACCATTGCCAAGGAAGAAATACTATCCTACAACAGTAAAAAAATTGTAATGTTACCACAACAGATTTGATCAATTCCTAGTTCTTTCATTAATTTTTTTTTTCTATCGAGACCTGAATAACAGGAAATCATTCTTCTACAAAGCAGGACTAAAGCACTTAAGAATTACAAATGTTTATATACAGTAAATTGGTGATAAGAGATACAATTTGGCTGAAAGGCTATTATTACGTTTCATCTGAACAAACTAAACATTTTTTTATTGTATAAAATAAAACATTTGTGATATGTTTTTATTATCATTTGCATTCGAAAATATGAAGTGTTTCTGTATCTGAGATTCTGAATGCCCTTTCCTGAGTGCTATTTTAAGGAATTTTCTCTGTTTCTAACTTTCTTGTTTGTGCTTGTTAATGTCTGAATGCCTTCATATTGATTATGAAATATTAACAATGGCGACAGAAGATCATGTTTGCTCTGATGGAAGCCAAGCATGTAAGCCTCTTGTAGGATTATCTCTTTCTTAAAAAGTAAGGTTTTTAAAACCCTCGCTTCTGAAACTTATTTTGCATTTTCTCTTCATTAAATGTTGGCTGTGTCGTTTAGCTTTGGATTTTGATTCAAGGGTTTTCCTTTATATTGGTTTTATTTTTCTTGAAAATGGCAGGAGTTTGTTGCATTAAAGGATCAATCAAGATCATAAAAGTGACTCTGTTAGTAGAAGTCAGGTTAGAGCAAACCTCATGTTCAAGTTCTCTCTTCTATTTGCAGTTAGGGTTACCTTTAATGAATCATGAAATTTGCTATCTAAAAACCCCAATAAGGATTTCTAAAATAACGAGAACCAGGTTTCTTAGTTTATTGTCACCATTATCTTCCTCAAATTCTTGAGAAAAATACTGAAGTAGATGAAGGAAACTTCTTCCATTCACAGAGATAATGAGACTGCTTCTATCACTTCAACTGCCTATAGTGGAAAATCTACCCCCAGAGCCTTTATGCAACCTTTTATCACGACTCATATAAGATTTTAAGGGATTTTGTCTAGCCAATTACTCTATATTTGGTTTGAGCAAATGTGGGGCAGGAAAATTTTCAATATATATCTGACATGTGCAGAATCCATTATTTCTTCTTCTTGAGCCATTTTTTATATGAGAATTTTATGAGCTTTTTTTGTTTATCAAGCGTAGGGAAAAGACTTGAAATTTTTGGTAGCTGGAAAAGCAGATAAAAACTTAAGCTGTTTAATTCCTGCAGCATATTTTCTGTATGTGATTGGAGCAAATCAGTGATTTTTTAAAATAAAAATGAACTTGCTGTTTGAAGCATCTGCCTGATTGATTTTGTTCTTTTTGTCATTTGTCACTGCATTTTTGGGTTAAGATATGGAGATTACTGACACATTTTTTAGAATCTATGAAAGGCAACAATATCATCTCTTGTGATGCCAAATTTCTGAATTTTTTTTTGGCGTTTCTTTTCACTTTTCCCTCTGTTCTCGTAGGCATGCCACTGGTAAACATTTAAAAATTTTGATCTGCAAGCAATGGCACCTCTGATCTTTATATGCATTTATGTTGCAGCTTTTGCATGGTCATGGGAACCCCTTCTATGGTTGTTTCCCAGTGAAATTTTTCCCCTGGAAATCTGACCGAGGGAGCAGAGTATCAATGTTTGCATCAACCTCTTCACCTTCATCATTGCCCAAGCCTTTTTAGCCATGCTCTGCCATTTGAAGTTTGAATTGTTCATTTTCTTTTCTGGATGGGTCCTGATCATGAGCATTTTCATCTACATTTTCCTGCCAGAGACCAAGGATGTACCAATTGAAGAGATGAGCCTTGTCTGGAAGTCACATTGGTATTGGGGGAAGTTTATTCCTGGTGATTACAGACCCACTGTGGAGCTCACGAAAGCAAGCAAGATGCAATAACTTTTTATTTTCTGCTACATGTGTGGCCTGCCTATTTCAATACTAGATAATGCAATATTTAATTAACATGTTTTGGGTTCTCCACAAGATGTAGCCCTTTTTGTTTTGGGTTCTAAAGGGATATTTTTGGCAAGATCAGGTGACAAAGGCCTAATAGGAACCACTACCTTCCCACTGGCTCTCTCGAAATAGGATAAACTTTCTTTCCATTTCAAAGCATGATCTGATTACAATAAAGGAATGCCAATGGATTGATTTAAAGACGCATTGTAAGTTAGATATTTGTCTGCTATTGTCTTTCAATGCCTCAACAACATACCACGCTTCGAAGGGCCATCCAACAATTTGAGTAAATGGGAAATTTGAGTTGCACACAACATGACCAATCAATATTAAAGCTCATAAATGTGGAAATTTGAAGTCCTGATATTTTATGCAAGCAACTATAGTGGAATACCAAACAATCATGTCAGTATTAAACGAATTTTCTAACCACTTAAAAGTTGATCCAACTTGAGGCACCTAATTGCCTCCCGAACTTGAATGTCTACCAAGCAATCATGAATCCTACAATTCTCATTGCTATTTGATAGATAGAATTCCAAATCATTTCATAAATTAATGATGTTGGAAGGAATTTTATGATGCAATTTCACAAAGTCTTGAAACCTTAGTACCATTATACAACGATCCAAGATTGACAATTTTTTGCCCTATTAGATAGAGAAATTCAAAGACATCTACATAAAATAGTTCCACTTTATTTGCAACCTCTACATCATCTTTTCTAATCCATTCTTACTAACTAGGGCCTTTGAATTCTAAATTTTAAGGTGGTAAATATGCCAAAAGAGCATTGATGGTGTAAGGTCCAGCCTTGCCTACAATTCTTGTGGCACTTTTCCCCACATTGGTACTAATGTTATTAGCTAGTTGGATCTTTTGGTGAACCTTGTTACTCTTGTTCTAATATACTTTCAACAACATCAACTCTTCAATGAACCCTATATATAAATATTTACATTGGAAACCTAATATTATAATTTTTTATTGCTATTAAGTTTTTGCTTAATTGTTACTTGATTCTCCTTTTAGTGTGAAACTCATTATATCTTGTATAAATACCAAAACATGGTTGTAAACTTATCATTTTTATTTGATTAATATCTATTTGAATTGCAAGTTCCATTTGATGTGTGATTGTGTCAAGCTATGAGATAATTATGCTAACCCTAGGAAAGTGATTGGGATGCTTACATAAATAATTGAGTTAGATTGTGTTATGTTTCATATCTTGTATAAATACCAAAACATGGTTGTAAACTTATCATTTTTATTTGATTAATATCTATTTGAATTGCAAGTTCCATTTGATGTGTGATTGTGTCAAGCTATGAGATAATTATGCTAACCCTAGGAAAGTGATTGGGATGCTTACATAAATAATTGAGTTAGATTGTGTTATGTGAATATGTGAATGCTAATCCTAATGGAAGAAAAACTCTTAAGGTTAGAAGTTTAGTGTTATTATATCTTGGAACCCCAACACAAGTACCTATCGGTAGGAAACTTGAGAGAAGGTTTTTCCCTAAGCTCAAGACATCGAGTTTGCCCATGAATTTTTTAAGTGTTGGATGGAGAAATGGACAAATATGTTGTCCCGAACACGAAGGCAAGGCAGGCGCAGGCGGTGAAAAGGCATGTGTGTGCGTGCGCGCGGCGCAGGTAAGGCGTGTGTAGCGCTGCGCAGCGTGTGTGTGTGTGTGTGTGTGCGCGCGCGCGCGCGCGTGTGTTCCTTAACCACATTTAATGTTTTAAATATATATTTTTTGTTAATTATTATTTGGACCAATTTAATTATAAAATTATATTTGAGAAATTGCATACAAATATATATGTAAATGATTGGATCTATTCACAATAAATAAAATCAACACACAAAACTATTAACTAAATTGTTGGAAAAATTAAAACCTAAACACAATCAAACCTAATTAGTGAGACGCATAAAATGAATGTGTGTGTGTGTGTGTTCCTTAACCACATTTAATGTTTTAAATATATATTTTTTGTTAATTATTATTTGGACCAATTTAATTATAAAATTATATTTGAGAAATTGCATACAAATATATATGTAAATGATTGGATCTATTCACAATAAATAAAATCAACACACAAACTATTAACTAAATTGTTGGAAAATTAAAACCTAAACACAATCAAACCTAATTAGTGAGAAGTACAAATGAATTTAAAAACTATACCTTGTTCTTGAATATCTGATAAGAGTAATTACACAACATTCATGACCTACCATTATATGTAGCTTTATCAAATATAACAAATGTATAATAGAAACTAATGAGTTGTAGTTGTTCCTAAGAGCAATATATGCCATTGCAATAATAGGCTTGTTTGTGAGTTATCATATACAATTAGCCTACCTTGAACTACTAAAAAGTCCATTTGTACCAACATTTCTCAAAATTTACAGACCCAAATCAAATGATCCAATGATTACGGCTAGTGAGCATGTCAATTGTACTGGCAAGCCTTTTGTAGTGACCTTATGGTCTTCAATGTGTTTGAATCCAATACAATATTACAATGGATGTCTTTTTGGAACTTGGGCTTAACCAACTTACTCAATATATAAGCCCTTGATCTTATGCCAAATACAAGTTCCAAAGGAATGCCACCATCTGCATCAAACTTGCTCAAGCCCCCCACCTACCCCATATAGAGGAACCTTCTTCCCTTCCACCATTATGGACATAGTGTGGTGGCTTTGTCTTGACCAATAATATTCTTGCAATTGCATCCAAGTTGAAAATTTTAATTATCAATCTTTTGGACCTAAAGTTTGCCAAATAAGGCTACAATTTTTAAACATACACATCGCCCAATGGATTTGGATGTAGATAAGACTCCATGAAAATAAGACTAATGCCATTGTATAAGTAGAACTATAAACATTGATTTGGCCAATAGTGAAGAAAAAAAATTGTTAAACAAACTAGATGCATGTTTAAGCAAAATTATGCTCTCTCCAAAAATATGGGCAAAAATGGTTACAACAAAATGTGTTGTACATAAGTGATACCAACTCATTTCCACCTCTTTGTAGTCTTCCTCTTAATGTGTCACAATTAAACTTCATGAACTACTCTTAGAAAATATAATAATTTACTTAAATTTGACATGTTTTAGGAGGAATTCAAGAGATAAGAGGTGTCAATTTATTTGTATTGCAATCCCCTGATGTGGTTAATTTATTTGTGGGTACAAAAACACACGGATTATCCTGAGTCTATTGGACACCTCTTAATAAAAGGCAAATCCAAGAGAAAATGGATCTCAACATCCTTCGAATCATTCCCATTGCCTTTGTCTTTATCTAAACCGCCATAACTGACACCTTCGCAAGAGGAAACACCATCATCGTCACCATTGCTGTTGTAGGAGGCCGCCAACACTAAGGTTTTAGATGCCATTATCAATAAAAATAATAATAATTATTTAAAAAATACATGCAACACAAGATGTCAAAATCAATGAGAAATACACTCAAAACATTCATACATATTATATATTTCTTTCACAAATAAGATGATTTTAGATTTTAGTACTTTAATTACAAACCTTTTGTACAAACTTTTTATTTTATGTAAGGACACTCTAAACCCTTCCTTTTAATTTTAATTTACTGTACTAAACTTTATCTTCAATTCTATTAATTCTTTAAAAATATTATTAAATTAATAATTTTAATTTCTTTCTACATTTAATTTAATGCATTGATTTGAAGACAAACTTATTTTACTTTAATTTTTATTTTATTTTTGCCCCTAACCCATGGAGAGAGGTTTTATATATATTTAAGGGCAAATATTTTTACATACATAAAACTTCTACATTCAGAGCCAATGGTTCATGTCATCTCATATAACCTTCTACCAATATAACAATACATATACAACAGGCAACTTCATTTATCCTAAATTTTTATGGACTGAGAAATGGTAGAATTTAATATATTTTATGTGGCTTATATTATTTCAGTTCAATTTTGTTAATTTTATATATATTTAAGATTCAATATTTAATTTTCTGTACCGGAGTTGCTGCTTCAAAGAATATTTTAAGAAAATCTAAACATCCCCTCTGGTTGGTGGGAAGTTCTGCAATTGTGTTACCAATCCTAGAGCAGTAGACATTTAAAAGCTCCAAAACAAGATTACAAATGAAGTTATTTTATTCATAGTGTAATATCTGAAAATAAAAAAATTAATAAAAAAAATTCTTGCAACAATTTAAACTCTGTTCTCTAATAAGAAAAGTATATGCATGGCTGTTGATGAGACTGGGATTGAAATAGTAGATATTCAATTTCTGCCTTCAGCTTCTTGGCAACGTGGGGGTTTCTCACCATCTCACTCATTACCCACTCTAAGGTGTTGGTCGTTGTCATCAATCCCCCTAGAAACATGTCCTGTCAAAAGCAAGAAAAGAATTAAGGAAATCCTTCAATCCCTGGCACTGAATTAAAGAAGTCAATTAAAAGCAGAGGGGGAGGTCAGCATACAAAAAGTGTTGCTTTAATGTGTTCTCGGGTGATTTTCATTTCATTTTCATTCTGTGCCATCTCCAGAAGTGATTCTACCAGGGCCTTAGTATGGTCTTCATTCCTTATCTCCCCTGTGCCTGCACTCTTCCATGTGTTCATCTATAATCTTCTCAACAACTGCATCAAAGAAATTGTGGGCCTTCTTCTTCTTCCCCTTTACACCACTCAATTCATCAATCCAAGCAATGGAAGGATTTAAAGTCTCCAATGTTCAAAGCTCCGATCATACTTGTGACCTGGTGTACCATTCTATTAAGCTCCTTGCCTACCAAATCATCATCTTCAGAAAATTTAGTGCCAGCCAGTGTCCT
Source organism: Sequoia sempervirens (assembly GCA_007258455.2). NCBI lineage: Eukaryota > Viridiplantae > Streptophyta > Pinopsida > Cupressales > Cupressaceae > Sequoia > Sequoia sempervirens. Next base: position 105,647,353 of record VDFB02047397.1, on the reverse strand, counting down.
CCAAATTATAGATAGTATGAGAGATGCTATAGTCTTGCTCACATTCACAGCAATGGTGCCATGCTTGCTTTTCTCCCATATGGCTTTCACCACCAGAACGACCTCCTCCTCTCGTACAGACCTAAAACTCTCAATTCTCTTGGCACTCAGCAACTCTATGACACAAATTTTCATCATGTGCCTCCAGTAACCTCCATAAGGATCCAACCTGCATTCTTTTCATTATGAGCTACGTATTTTGGAGCAGCAAATTCAGCCCTGATGGAAAAAACCAAATCATGGGTCTTAGAAAAACTCTTTGGCCATCTCAGAGAAAGAGACCACCAGGATAGGAGCAAAACCCAATCTCAAAAAATATGATGGGACCATATTGCTTAGCAATGTCCCGAAGAGAACGGTGAGGGAGCTCGCCCAATTGATGGACATTTCCTATGATGAGCCAAGCTAATGGCCCAGGCGGCAATCTAGATGCCTTTCCATTTCCCCTTGCAAACCTAACAATTTGTACGATACCCAGAAACCCAAGATCGTAAATGCGATGGGCATGAATAGAGACTCTGTTGGTGGAGCTCCTATAATTGCAGGTGGAACAGCCATAGATGAAATCACAGAACCAGCGCCTTCATTTTAGAGATATAAAAATAATTATTTTTAGAATGAAATAAAACACAACAAAAAAATGATCCAGCACATACATATTCCCCAAAAAAATTCAGTGAAACAATGGCAAGTGACTTACTCAAGATTTTGCACAAATTGTGTTGTGCTGTTGGTTATGTTGAAAACTAAAAAAAACTAATTAAATATAATAACCAGATTCAAAATGTTTTCAACATTACATCAATGAAGCCTTTCCAAACTAAATGCAAATGCAACAAAGATAAAACTAAACTATGCAAAATCAAAACATGTGCATTTAAAGGAAATCTAACTCCATTGTCATCCTATCATCAAGATCTTGTTTTCAAGCATTTTGGTGCTCTCAGATTTTTGCACAAGCACAAATGCTACAAGAGGCTATGATGAATGGATATGAATGATTGAAGGTATGATTAGAATTCAATGTCTCTCTTTTCTTTTTGGTGAGAAGAAAAAGCTTTTTATAGATGAATGCATAATGTGAAAATGAGAAATGAGTGGAGTGATTTATGCCATGAGTCATGTTTGGAAGCTCAAAATGTACAATTTTGAGCTAATTCCATAGAAATTGATTTATGAATTTAATGTGCAATTTTAAGCAATTTTAAGCTAATTTCATGGAATTTGATTTATGAATTTTAAATTATTTAATAAAATATATGAATGCATTTTAATGATTAATGCAAATGGATAATCATGCAAATGGTCAAAGTGAAATGATTTATGCAAATGGATGAATTAATGAATGAACGATTAAATGATTATGTAAATGGAATGAATAAATGCTTATAATATTTTAATGGTTTTATGGAGATATGATTATGTAGATGATCAATTAAAATATGCAATGGATAAAATTGACTAAGAGGACATTTTTATGCGTCTACACTGTCAACGATGCCGAAGAGAAAAAATGGACAAAATTTGCAGGCAAAATTTCACTGAACCCCACCAAAACAGAAATTTCTTAAAAATGAGATGAACCAAAACGACTCTCTGTGCATCTCCAACTTCAATCTATTTATGACAAGTGAAAGAAAATCTAAAAATATCGGAGGTTTAAAGCTGCTCGATTCTTGAGCTCGAGACAAAATTTTTGCATGCCTCTAAACTAAAAAAATTGGTTGCGAAATTGCGAATTAAATTCTGCTTACATGCGTGACACAAGAAAAACCGATATGATTCAGCGGAATCCGATTTCATCTTACAGAGATTGAAATAGCAAACTACTTCACAGTTTAACAGCAACTCGGGAGTTGTTTGGCAGCATGAGACAGGTTTCCAGCCAAAAGTTCACACTATATAGCCTATTTCATCTTACTGAGACTGAAATAACAAACTACTTCACAGTTTATCAGAACTCAGGAGTTGTTTGGCGGCATGAGAAAGGTTTCTAGTTGAAAGTTCACACTATATAGCCTATCGGCTAATTATGTAGGTTTTCATACATGTGACATAGATTGATATCAATCTATTGTTGAAAGAAAATCTAAAGTTCTAAATGTAGAGAGGTTGCTTGTAATGTCTTGTGACGTAGATTATTGTTGAGTCTCTAGTTCCTTGCGGAGATTAAAATTTACTCTTCAATCATATGCATGTATATCAATTACGTAATTTGAATAAAATTTTAACTAATGTTATGCCGTGTAAAAATTTGAACCTTTGTGGGTTGGATATTAAATTTAAGAAATTGAAATCTTGTGGGTGTGTGGAGGTTTTGGCTGCAAGGACGAGGTTGCTATTCATTTAGCCCTCTATCCTTGAGTGCATCAAGGGAAACATAATTTAAACAAAATGAGGAGATATTTATTTGCAAGTATATTGAGTAACAACTATCAGGGAGGGGGACCAAATCTCCAAAGAAACCATATCCAATTGTCGGCCATTCAGCCATGCATTTTCATTCCTCAATACCGGTTACATGTAAGGGACTCTGTGTAACCATTGGGTACACTTCATTATTAATGGTATCAACATGATACTATCAGCTCAATATTTCTAAAACATGCTGTACAATCAGAAAAATCCAAATTAATAGTGGATCAAAAGCCAAAGGCTTAGATATCAAAGATTAATGCACAATCAGAAGACTTGTGCTATGAAGAAGCATAGAATTATGGGACCGCAAAGATCTCAAGCATTTGCACAAAATACTGTCAACATCATTCATCAAGCACCAACATGCTTTGTTTGTTATGCCAATGACAATAATATACATGAAGAAATCAATTGTCTCAGAATTAAAAGCCCTTGGTTTGAATCAACAAAATTCAAATAGCTTGTGGCCACCATATGCGCTTGGCTTACGAGCTTCCCTTAGGTGGTCCGTGGTTTTATATCCTGTTATGTCTGCTCTATTGCTATAGCATAGAATACCACTTACATTCATTGACTTTACCAGTCTATGCCAATGCAAAACAAAGAAAAGCATCCAGCAATTGACCATATCTAGGCGAACAATATTTACTCCATTGTTATCGAGATTATGTGTACTGATTGTGATACTCAGCATCAACAATAATCCCCACATCCACCTTTATGAGAATCAAAATAGGTAGCACCTCTCATCACATCTCCTGAGATAATTTCGGAGATGAACATGACAGCAGAAAGGCAGTAATCACGTGCTCCAAAGGCTTTTGAGAATTCAATCAAGTGTCCAAAAGCATGTATCGAAAATATAGAAAATCCCAAAACCAAAGGTAAGTTTCTCACTGCGTGAACATAGAAAAATTGTTCCTTCTGGTCAATATAGCAAATAGTTTATTTATCCTGCCTCCTTGCTTTGTCTAGATGATGTGTCTAGCAAGTAGCTATTCACAGATCTTCTTTATTTCTGGATATAACCTGTCTCCAGCATAGAAAACATGCACAACATTATTAACATCTATCCAGCTGCATCCAGAAGTCCTTTCTACTCCTCTGTCTTTCATAAGATTTCTCAGTTTTTGACTTTCAATCCATCTTCCAGCTGCACCATACATGTTTGATAGCAACACATATTGTGCACGAATTTCAATGTTCAATGCATAAAGGCGTTCCGCTGCATGTTCCGCATACTCTATATTGGCATGGATTCTACAGGCAGAGAGGAAAGACACCCAGATTGCAGCAGTCGGTTCTATTACCATCTGGTTGATAAGCTTTAGGGCCTCATCAAGTTGCCCTGCACGACCAAGTAGATCAACCATACAGCAGTAGTGGTCCAATGAAGGTTTTATATGGTAATCTTGATTCATGCTGCAAAAGTATTTCCAGCCCTGCTGCACGAGGCCTGCATGGCAACAGGCGGAGAGAACTCCAATGAATGTAACATGGTTCGGCTTTGTCCTGGACCGTTGCATTTGTTCAAAGAGTTGAAGGGACATCTTAGCACACCCATGGATAGCATATCCCACAATCATTGCAGTCCATGAGACAACATCTTGTTCAGACATGTTGTCAAAGATTTTGTGTGCTTCCTTTATGCAACCACATTTGGCATAGAAGTCTACAAGCGCACTGCTCACAAAGCTGTCTCTCTCATATCCATCCCTTATTATTCCTCCATGCACCTGCTTGCCATGTTCAAATGCTGTCAAGTTGGAACATGCAGGAAGAACGTTGGCAAAGGTAGTTGAGTTTAGCTTCAAACCAGTCAGCTGCATTTGTCGAAAGAGATTCACAGACTCTTCAAATTTCCCATTCTGTGCATATCCAGCAATCATTGCATTCCACGAAACCGTATTTCTTTCTGGCATTTTCTGAAACAGCTCCATTGCCTCATCAACAAACCCATTCTGTGCATAACCAGCAACCATGGTGCTCCAGGCAAAAATGTCCCGTTGAGGCATATCCTGAAAGAGCTTCCGAGCCTCTTCTAAGCCTCCATTATGTGCATATCCTCCCAAGAGTGCATTCCATGTGATAACATTTCTTTCTGGCATTTTGTTAAACACCTTGCATGCATCATCCAAACTTCCACATTTGGCGTACATATTTATAAGGGCGGTGCCTTCATGGACATCAGGCTGAAACCCACTTCTTAAAATGGCTCCATGTATCTCCTTACCATATGGTAGATTTTCCAACTGGGAAAATGCGGGAAGAAGGCAGGTATAAGTGACAGAGCTTGGTATCACATTCGCAAGTAGCATTCCTCTAAAGAAGTCAACAGCCTCGCAGCACAGCCCATTCTGAACACATCCTCCGATTATTGCATTCCATGAGATTAAATTCTTTTCAGGCATTTTCTGAAAAAGGTTACAAGCATGGTCAAGCTGTCCACTCTTTGCATATCCAGAAATCATTGCATTCCACGAAACCACATTTCGTTCAGGCATTTTGTCAAACACTTTTGCGGCCTCATCAAGATACCCCATTTTCACATAAGCCGCAACCATTGTAGTCCATGTGACCACATTACGTTCAGGCATTCCATCAAAAAGCCTGCGAGCATCATACAGAGTCCCACACTTGGCATGGAGAATCAAAAGCTTGGTTTGCAGAAACACGTCAGCCTTAAATCCTGACTGCATAATGTGGGCATGCACTAGTTTGCCTTGTGAGAGGGATTTAATGTTAATGGCGTCCTGCAACACACACGCATAGCTGTAATAATCTGCTTTGTAGTTAAGCAGCTCAGTGACTTTGCTCTGGTTTTTCTCACTGTTTGAATAAGAATGGTAGTTTCCGTAAGCCAATTGATGAGCAGAATGGTACAGCTCAATATCACAAGTGGTTTTAAGGAAGTTGGATTTGGAAGAAGGGGAGAGAAAAACAACCATTTTAGTAATCCATGATGCCATGAACAGTGTTCTGCCCTTACTATCATAGTTGACATATTTCAGTTCATTAAATCAACTTGGGCTTCTGTTAATGCTCAATGCTCAACAAGGGATGTTTCTCAATGCAATGTTGTTAAAGACTGATACCCTGGTGGAAATATGTATTTAACCCTTTCCAATCTCAAAGTCCTCTGCTCTAAAAATTGTCCTCAAGGGATAGGGTACAGTCAGAGGTAGTTGTAGAATCAGCTCAATTAAAGACCAGCTATTGTGTATTCTTCTCTAATTTCCATGATAGGATCATGGAGTTTGATTGGAAATACCAGTCAAAATCAGAAGTAATGCACAATAATATTATAAACTGTGTAAATCATATATCTCTAAAGACCACAATCAACAAGAAAAAAATATTATAAGAGTTGAAACTAAAGTATTATAGGTAAATCTTCATTAATAAGCATTAAAATTAATAAAAGAAATAAATGTATTTAGTTATATAATTTATTGTAGAATAAAGAAAATAAAATGTAAGATTCTAGAATTTGTTGTAAAATATATTATAAGAAATGATTTGTGTCATATATTGTATTTCATTTAACAAAATATAAATTAGAATA
>VDFB02047397.1:105603507-105641231 GCA_007258455.2 Sequoia sempervirens | reverse complement strand
TTTTCCTTTTTTGCAGGTTGGTGTTACTAATCTGATTGTTATGAGGTGGTACCATTTGTTGCACAATCGGTTGGATGTTAGCAACTTGATTGTTATTGGGTCTAGGAGCACTTAGTATGACCTTAGCGCCGACTACATCGTCGTTTGTTACATTTTTGTTCTTTTCCTAGACATGAGGTTTCTCATTTGAACTAGTTGAAGGTTGGTTATCTTTGTAAGCCTGGGTATTTCCTTGTGAGATTAGGGCTCTTTCAATGTTAAGGGCTCTAGGGACAAGCTTGTCATATGATGTGATGCATTGCATTTTCAAGTGGAATGATAGATTTCGATCTAGATTGGCTATTATGATTCCCACTTGTTCTTTGTTAGGAATAGGCCACTTGTTTTTACTAGCTCTTTGCCTCCATCGTTGTAAGAAATTAGCAAATTTTCTCCTTTATTTTTTCTAAGAGTGTATAATTCTTCTTGACTGACATCCATGTCAAGATTTAAGGAGTAGTGATCAATGAATTTATTAGTAATTTCTTGAAAAGTTTTGATACCAAGAGGTAGATGAGAAAACCAATCCATAGCATGACCTGTTAAACTTCGAGGGAAGAGGTGCATTAGATATGAATCCTTGTAAGCCACTTCCATGCACATGACGTTGAATTCTTTGATATGGTTCACAGGACTTCCTCTCCCTTTGTATTTGTCAAATTTGGGGATTTCAAAACCAAGAGGGAATGGTATCATTGCTATGTTTCAGTCAAATGGGCAAGGACACAAGTTCTATGTATGAGGTTTCTTTGTCTTGCCCATGTGAAGGTCTTATATTTCTTGTGAGAGTGCTTTCAATTATGATGTTAGATCGTCTTGTAGGTTGGGTGGAGGAACATATGGCAAGATGACAGATGAGTTGTATGGGGGGTATGATGGTGTGATATTCTATGAAGATGATGTGGATATTGATGTATATATTTCTAATGCATTTGGACTGACGACATTCAAATGAGGATAATAGGAACCTTTTTGTTGTTGTTTGAAATATTGTTGAGCTTCTTGTTGTTGTTGCACCACTAGGGCTTGCTATTGGGCTTGTTGTTGTTGGTGTGCTAATAAAGTTGCTTGTTGTGCTTGATGTTGTTGTTGTGTTGCTTGTTGCACTACTAAGGCTGCTTGTTGTTGTTGTTATTGTTGTGCTAAGGCTGCTTGTTGAGCTGCTAAAGCTACTTGTTGTTGTTGTTGTTGGATGACTTGTTGATAAGCTTATTGTGCTTACTGTAAAGCTAAGGCATGTGCTTGCAATGTGGGATCAAGTGGTTGTTAGAACATATGTGATGGATTTTGGATATTGATGTTTTCAGTAGGCAATGGATTGCTGGTGAGAGGTGGAGGGTTCCCTTGATTTAACATTCCTTGTAAGATGGTAGAATGAGGTGGAGGAATGTATGTTTGAGGTCCTGATTGATTCGACACAATAATAGGAACTATAGGAAAAGAGGATGATGTCACTTCTAATGGAAATGACATACTAGGATCTTGAGTCCATTGATTGAAGAGATTTCCTTGTCCTATGTTTTGAGGATTACCTTGTGCTAAATATGTAAACAAGGGATTGGTGATCAAGGTACTTCCTGGATTGATTGAACTTGTAATCAACGGATTGTTTTGAGGTGGATTGATGGTGGATGATGTGGATGTGTTTTGTGAAACCAAGGGTATAGACGAACCCATTGGAGGATTAGGTAAGGATGTCCCTATTTGTTTCAATGGTTGACTCTGTGGTATGGTAGTGGTATGCCCTTGAGTGCTTTTTGAGATACTTGATCCACAATGCTTTGGGTAATGGTAGGAACACTTGTGGTACTCATGGATATGGATGAAGAAGGGTTCCATCGATATGTTGAAGTTGTTGTTGATTAATGAAGATCAAGAGGTGTGTATATTTGTTTAGGATCTTCAGGAACGAGAGGAGCACCAAAGGTAGGTGTCCAAGCAATTGTTGGGGGCGGAGGATTAGTTTCAAGTGTTCCCACAAGTGTACTATTTTCAAATGAAATTTCATGTCCAAAGTCTTTAGCAAGGCTTGTTTCAAGATTTAGAATAGAATTTTATTTAGCCCTAGTGATGGGGTGATGAAGCCTTGTGTTAAATTTTGTGCCACAAACGTTGGGGACGTAGGAGGTATATTTTCAAAGTCTTGATGTTCCATAAGTTCCTCCCTAGTGAGTTCAAAGGGGTTATTTGTGACGTCTTCGATCTCATATGGTCCTGATGGTGATGAAGGTTGTTGTGACGGGGTAACATGACTTCTAGGATTATATTCTAAAGGATTTGGATCACTTGAGGTAAATGTAACTTTGGTTTTCTTAATGATTCTCTTGTGTTGTGATCTTGTCTTTACCATAAATATTGTGTCACCTGTAGGAGAGTTGTGTTGAGTTTTGTAATGTTTGAACTCTCTAGTTGACTCAAATCTAGGTAAAAGGGATGCTCTAAGTATTTTGGGAGAAACTGTGATAGAGGGGGATGAAAAGATGGATGGAGTGTAGAGTGATCTTTGAAAATGTTTTGGGACAACACTTTTGACTTGAGTTTGATGTTTTGATGTTGGGATAAAGGATGTTAATGAACTTAGAAGAATTTAGGGTAGACTTGTGACCCAAGATGAGCTGGTTCAAAAATGATAACTAACTTAGCTAGGTGCATGAAAAAGGATACATTTCACAAAGTAGCTAGGTTAGTAGGGGGTGTGGTTTGATTTGATGTTTGAGTCACAAGGTGTTGGTGTACTCAAAATTTTGCAAAGATAGGTGAAATGGGAGATGAAATTTGATGAAGGGGTGGATGAGATGTTTAACCCAATGTTGACCTAAAGTGAACCTTTGTTTTGACCAGATCAAGGTAGTGAGAATGATGCTAGACCTCTAAAATGTTCAAATCCTAGAGACTTGATGTTGATTTAAATGAGAGGATGGATGGGAATGTTCAAACCTATCGGGGCTCTCCTAGATCAAGCATAAAAGTTTATCATCAGGGTGTAACAATTGTGGTAAAATATTGAAGCCCACTTTTGACCAAACCTTGTTCTACAGTTCCTAAGCTTGAAATGAAGTGCTAGATATTTTCCTCTATAGATTTTGATTGTTTTATGAATCATTTAGAGGAGTTTGGTATCATGTAAAAATATCAGGATTTTGACTCCAAAAGAAAGTGTACATGTCTATATATTTTCTTAGTGTGCATTCATAAAATTTTATCAACAACTTGTTTATGTTCTCGTAGAGTGCCTCAATGTGGTAGTCAATTGCTTTTGCACTAAGATGTCTAAGTTTAAAGTGATGACCAATTGACCTTTGTTTTGGGATCCAAACTTTGTGTGAGATCATTTGAAAATAGTTTAAGTTTATGGAAGAAAGGAAGATATTTATTTCCACATGGGAGGTGGTAATATGGGCCTTCCATCCTCAATATCAGCTTGTTCCTCTTCATCTAGAATGGTTGTTGCGTTTCTCCACTATGTATTTGTTTCCTTGTTTTCAAAAGTGAAGCTTCTCAAACTGCTAATGAGATTGGTTTGCTTTCCATTAATGAGTTCAAAGTTTGGCTGAATTATAGCACTTGGAAGATTAGGTTGTTCAACAGGAGCAATTGGTCTCTAAATAGTCATGTGGGGTTCATTTGTCAATTTATCTTTGCTTAAGTGAATTGATTTTACCACAAACACTTGTCTTGATTATGTTTCCAAACTAGATGTTTATGTCCAAAACATCATAACTTTCATAATGTCCATTTTGTGAAAATCATGAGGTCAAAGCCATAATTGCCTATGTTGTCTTTGGGAAAATATGGGTTTGAGATTAATGTCAAGATATTTAGAACGTTAAGGATAAATCCTTAGGACAAGTAGTAATATCAAGGCTAACTCAAGAAGTCTGTATTCGAGCCAAAGTGTTTGAAATTTTGAGGATGATAGTGAATGTTTGTTTTTGGATTATTTTGAAACCAAGCAAAGTTTCAAACTTACTCACAATAATTTACAATCGTAGGATAGAAATGGCCATATTTGTTGAGTCCCAACTAGGATTTCTCCAAACACTAGACAATGCGAACAGTTAGAGATTTGGCGACATTGGCTCCACTCCACGACACACACTTCCCGGGACCATCAAATCTCAAAATCCTTAAAATCTAGAGATTAAAAGGAATTTTTCTATTTCCATAATTGAATAGTACAGATGTGAGGCAGCTTCAAAACGACCATTCTTGCACCAACAAATATTTTAGAATTTTGGCTTGCTAAACAAATGGGTTGTAGTAAGGGTAATCGAGGACATGGCACCTTGCAAGCGTCCAACAAGCCACTAAAGGATATAATCAATCCTACTAGGGGATCTTATTATTTTTATAGTAGTACCCCATTCTGAAAGACATTGTACGGCTAAGGCCTATATACCATAAGGACTTGACTGTTTAGTCTTATCCATTTATATACCGGCCTAAGTGAAAAACCGGTTGGAGTCACCTTCAAATTGGTCTTAAGAAGGCCCCTCTAAAGATAAAAAAAAGTGAGGGAGTACACTTGTAGTTTGACCACCTAGTTCACGTAAAGCATAAGGAGGGAGCACACACAATGTCTCTTTCTCACACTAGCATGATTGTTCAATTTTAAACCTAATTGAAAGATGTGGGTGATCTTGCAAAGTGTTAGAGAATGTTTTTGTTTCTCAAGGTTTCCAAATGGCGCAAGAGAATTGCATACACATCCACTTAACAATGTTGAAAACCATAAAACACAACAAACAGTTATAAGTTTTAACCCTTCAAAGCAGTGATGAGTTCGTTTTAAGCACCAATTAAAAGATGAAATTTGCCTTGTTCAATTTTAAGCCCAAAATAAAATGATGATGTGAGGGTTCAATTTTATCCAACTTTGAGTGTTCATTTTAAACCCAATTGAACTCTAGTGTGTTTCCTAAAGTAGAAAGTAGAAAGCATGAAATTGGGTTATAATTGCCCCAAAGCATTAAACACTTGTTACAATTATAGAATTTAAGATATAAAATATTTTCTTCACTTTCGCTCCATGTCTTTAAACCCTGCAAAACCCTGTCAGTCTAACAACCAGAACACAGTCAAGCATGCATCAATGGTCAGATAAATCCAAGAAATTAAGTCACATGTCAAAAAAATAAATATAAAATTTCTTACCCTGGTAGGGCGTCGTTGAACACGATAGCATCATAATTTGAAGTTTGGGCGTCACTCTAGTGAAAATGGGCATCACTCTGCATTAGGAATAGTGAGAACGATAGCGTCAGTATTTTGCTTGGCATCGTTGCTAAAGGTAGTGTCACATTTTGAAATTTGAAAGTGTCAGAGTGGTGAAAATGGGCGTCCCTATTTAAACTTTTTGATACCTTCATATTAAATATGTGTTGCCATATTTAAATCAGCGTTGAAGCATTAATTTAGCATCGGTATTTCAAACTGCTAGGGTGTCACTATATGGTGATGCTATTGAAATAGCGTCGCTGTTTGTAATTTGGGCATTGCCGCAACTTGCAAAACAACATAAAATGAAATTCGAGCTAAAAAATGGTTAGATTATCGGTTAGCCCTCCTTCTAGCACCAGAATGTGAGACGAGGGGAATGTAGGATAGGGTTGATTACACTTGACTCATGATAAACTGAAGCATAACTTTTCCAAACATACCTACATCTACAAACAAGATCATTCAAATTGGAAATCTAAACTAAGCATTTAATTGAAAATGAAAGCTACAAACTACACAAAAAAAACTAAATTCCTAATCTAGCCCATCTAAAACTTATCCTATTTTGGAATTGGTGTCGTGTTGATGTGAAACAAGGACCCTTTCCCAATCCTGTGATTAGTGAGCCTGTTTTAGTCGATTCTATGGAAGAGAATCGATGAAACCATTGTGATTGATATATGAAAACCTAGTTATGCTAAAATGAACATGATGCAAGCTAATTTACCATGATTTTATGCTAAAAATGAACTGATTATGCTATTACTAAGCGAATATGATGCAATACCAACTATCAACAACCATCATTCATCGGGGAACTTCTATCCCAAACACTTTTTTGGAGAAGATCAAATTGAACATGCAACTTTGTTCATTAAACTTTTCATCAATTTCACTTATCAACTCAACCAAAATCCTCAATTTTCCTTAACCATTCACAAAGTTGTCATTCATCCATTCCACAAAATCAGTATTTCAAACCATTTATCATATTCTCATTCATCTTATCCATCAACAAAGTGTCTGTACCAATCAATAACCAGATTAGATTCACTGAAACGGTTCATGCTTTCAACATGCACCATATATCTCTTCATTACAACTTACTCAACAAGGAAAAATAACACCAAATCAATCATTCATACTACAAAAACTTATCCCAAATCACCAAGGAACTTTCATTAACATGTTTTTATTGAAAAAAAACCAAACATATATCCACATAGTACTGGTTTATCAGATTCATCTACCTTTTTGCAGTCAAGACTCCATTCTTGTTCATTTAGTAATCTTACTCCATATATCCAATTCATCAAACCTACCTTTGAAACCTTTCCAAAACACATCATCATTAACATCACTAATTTGATAGTTACCAAGCACTAAATACCATCCTTTTTCACTGTTTTAACCAATCCTTTGTTTTAGCAGTCAATCCATCAATTTCTTTATAGTTTAACAAAGCCCTAAATCGAGTGTTTTCTCTTCATTCACTTCATGTCTCCACAAACCATGGATATATTTAGGGACCCATTTTTCTCTAGTAAAACATATCAGAAACTTGGACACGGTTGTTTTGAAACAATTATCAGAAAATCATTATGTACGTTGTCAAAGAGCTCCAAGTAGGCCATTCTAACAAAGAAAGTAGTCTTTAATCATCACCAAAATACCAAGGGACTTAAAACAGTCTTTTATCATGCCTTGAAACTACAAAATCCATCATTACTTCTCAGAGAACCAATCATTTATGCATTAGACTTAAAAACCCTCATTGTATGCCATTTGAGACTACATAAAACAAGGGTTTATAGAAAATGCAATTTGAAAAAATTATACCATCTTTCCACCACTGGGAACAAGTCCAAATAAGTCTTCCCATGATTTAGGAAGCATCACCAAACTTCTCTCAAAGGTATTTCTTCAAACTTAGACCTATAGGCACCTCCTTTACATAGAAAATCCATAAACTTCCTTGGAGTAGCAATTTTACTTCATATCCTTGCCTTCCTTGTACACACAAAACATTCCAAAAAATCTAACAACATCCTAAACAATCCATCCCAGCAATATCTAGCTCTACATTTGGTGGGATGGTGAGTTCTACCCTAAAGGACTCTCAAAACCCTTAACCGGGTTTATAAATTGAACTACAATAATGCACTCAAACATAAACTTTAAACTATCAAATCACTCACAATTGATTTCAGATGGATGCTAGTTCTCTAAGAAAAATCATAGAGGTTCTAAGACATAACTTATGTACAAGCCTATAAAATGGTGAGCAATAATAAGGAAACACATAAATTAGAGAAAAGAGGGAACTTTATTCAATATGACTCTTCAAGAATACATCCAATGCTCCTTTGCTCGCCTTACCAAGGCTTTATAAAGATGTTTGCATCATAAGAAATGACTTCCCATTCAACTTCAACTGCCTAACTACCTTCCCCATGAGGTGACTCTTCACATTCCTTTGTATTTTGTCTTTTTGTACACTTTTACACTCTTGCATATTTTGCATTTTTGACAACTCAACAATAATTTTTACAAATTTAACTTCACCAACCCCCCCTAGTGATCTAATTGGGACCTTAAATACATTGAAATAGGTCTTCACATGACCTTTTACATGAATTTACAAATAAACATTTAATTTGGACAAATTTGCCTATGAGAGGTAACTAGTGAACTAGGTGCTCCTGCACCATAATCTAAGCTAAAACTATGCTAAAAGATGAAACCCTAATTCATATACAAACTAATATGGATGCATGGAAGCTAATAACAGATGCTCTAAGCTATTATGCAATTAAAACTAACTAAAATAAGCTAAAAGGTGAGTAAATATGAGTGTGAGTGCATATGAGATTCAACAACATAAGTTTTCTTTGATAGATAGATCTATTTGTCTCCAAATAGTGACCTATTTATAGGAGAGCAAATGAGGAATGAAGGGTTGAGATCAAAAAGCTTGATCAACAGTTCAAGATGAAGGGGATGAGAGGCATGGATCATGGATTCTCATCAACGGATGATAATGCATGATGGGATTTAATTAAGGGCTCAAACTTGCCTCAAATAAACACACTTTTGACCTGCTCACATAGGTCAAAGGAAACTTGTTCAAAGGGTTGAAGGTTTAGCTTATTCAAGAAGCCAAGTGAGATGATTGGAGGAGAGAGAATATTCCTTTGGGTGAGGAAAAAGGTAATTGACAAATTAAAACAAAGTTTTAATTGTGCAAAAAATTGGATAAGACATATTCCATGGGAATATTCCATTTTCTTAGAGGAAATTTAGTTTAGTTGTTAATTAAACAAGGTTTAATTACACAATTAGGGAATTAGAAGAATTAAAATGATATTTATTAAATTAAATGATTTAATAAATGGGGGAGAGATGAAATGATATTTAATTAAATAACTTAAGGTTATTTAATTAAATAAGATGAATTAGGGAATTAAATTAAACATTTTGATGTATTTAATTTAATGAGATGAAGTGTTAGTGCAAAAAGAGATAAATTAACCCGATTAAATTATTTAGGCCAATCGATGAAAAATGATGACATTAATTAAATGGCTAGGCTAATTCAATTAATCAAGCAAAAAGAGGATGGATTAAAGAGGAAATGATGTTAGTAAATCTATTTTTAAGTGTATGATATTGATTAAGATATATTTCAATGTCTACAGTAACCCTAGTTGAGAAAAAAATGAGAAGGGGTTTGTTGAATCCATGCTCTAATACCATGTTAGAATTGTGAATAAAAATGAGATGCAAGATCAAATAGCGAACAATAACACCTTCCACACAATATAGTTGTAAACAATGATTTTTTATATCCTCAACAAGAAAAACTTACATAATGAACCTCAAGAGTCTTCAAGGAGATCAAGAGATCATACAATGAGGGTGATTGTTTTTATAAGAGCAACCCTAAATGATAAAGGGATTAGATCGTGACAAGTGTAAGCATCCTATGTGATGAGACAAAATAATCCAATAAAAGCTTGCTCTAATTAACATAAAAAATCACTCCTAATTATAGATTAAGTGCATGAAATAAATTAGATTAATAATCAATTAAAGATTAATTAATTATTAGCTAATGCATGTTTACTCTAACACTTGATAAACATTGTTGGTTTGTTTTGTGAGTCTTATATTCTAGATTTGGGAGACACCATTGATTGAATTCATCTTCTCTTTGATGAAGATGCTCCTTCTTCAGTTGTTGTGAGGGAACACTATGACCCTCTTGTTCATTCTCTACATGATCATTCTTCAAATTTTGACATGAGCATGGTTTTTTTGGACAATATTTGGAAGAGGCTTCTTTGTCTTCAAAGGAGGTATCTTTGTCTTTGGATTGTGTTCAATCGTTTCTCTGAGATTCTCTTCTTTGGCAGTGTGGCCTAGAACGCCTGTTTGGAATGTGATACCTATCAAAGTTGACATGGAGACACTTGAGCATTCCTCAAATACATCTCACATCATCCATCTTATCACATCTTCCTTTCAAGAATGAGAAGCCATGTTGCATACCATATTGGTCTTGTTTCTTCCTAAGGGGAGGAACACTGTTCGACAGTCTAAGATCATCTTCAACATTCGATGTTGAGCATCCACCATCATTATAGGAGACTCTAAATTGAGGGGGGATTGCATGGTCTCTCTTCTTCTCTATTATGGGAGGTCTTTTTCCTTGGATGAGGTTTTGTTCTTCTCATTCTTCAGTGAGAGAATTTTGTTTCCATTTCTCTTTTGGGGATGAGTTTTGTCCCACCAGGTTTTCTCCTTTTCTCTATTTGTGAGAGATTACATTTGTACATGGATACCTAACATGGCCTCATAGCCGGGATCCATTTGTTGGCCTCCTACAATGATTTAATAACTAAGCCCTTACAACTATGATTCAGAGATTGGGCATCTAAACTGAATAGCCATTCAATCATCATGAAGATGCATTTAACTTTCCAACCGAGGGACGTGAACTTGAAATGGGTTAGCACAGTATGGGCACTAAGGATCCCAAGTAGCCATATTCATTCTACAACTAAGAAAAACATAATGATGAAGGTAAATTGCTTAGAAAGAAATAACATAAGTAATGAACATCAACCAACAACTATGCTAAGTTGAAATGCATGACAAAAATGAAAATTTGAGCAAACAAACATGAAACTATTTTGTCTGCTTTGGCTACAAGAATAGTCATAAAATGGAATTCTAGTGGTTGTAGGAACAGTTAGTTCCAAATTCTTAACTAATTACTAAATAAAAAGTAATAACTAAACTAAGGACGAAATGCTCACCAAGAGGGACCCCTTGGATGAGTATCCTCTAACACTAATGTAAACTCAGATGCACTGACTTATAACTTCATCTTATTCATTCATTGGAAAACATGAGTACAATAGAGTAGTGTAAACTGTATTACTAAAAACTAAGAATGCAAGTACATCATCAGATTGTGCAACCTTTTAAGAAGGAGCATTCGACTCTTATTTATAGGAAAAGAAGCGACTAACTAAGCAAGGTAATCAACTCCACAAATTGGGAGGACACCACTTTAGGGAAAGCAGAGAAAGTGGAGAGGCAGTTACACATGCATGGAATCTGGTTAGACGTGCCTGCCTCAACAGAAATTTAGCACATCAGTAGCGCCTATATTCGCTCAACATCAATAAAGATCATTTACAAGGTGGTTACAATTTGGTTTGCATGAGGAATCTCCCACCGTCGATCTCTTTGAATGATTCTCTTCATTGACCTTTTCATGACCACTTTGTTAGCTGTTGTGGTGAATGACCAGCTGTGGAATCTTCTCAATTTAGTGGCCTCGAATCATATCTGCATGGAATTATTAGTACACATAATAATCGCATATCTATAAATATCTTAAAGAACATTCATTAATCCACATGTAGAATTAACATAGATAGTCCATATAACATGTCAATGTCATTAAAGATTTGCAGAGATGAAATTAGGCCCAATGTCTATGGTTTCAAGGAAATATCAACATTCAAACATCAAAGTTCATGACAATTTCGACAAATAGATCATAAATTCTACCAAAAGTAAACCATAAACTAGACTCATCATCCCCCCCAACCTAAGGTTTTGTTGGTTCTCCAGCATGGGAAGGGTTGTTCTTCTGCTTAGTCAAATCCCTAAAATTTGTAACCGCTAACTGTCCCACATTAGTGGTTGTTTTTTGTGAATCAGGATCCCAATCAAACCCTTGTTGTCTATCCAATATGTTCCATCTTTGTCTCTCTGCAGTAATATCATAGTTGTAAAACTTGTAATTTGACATGGGCCACATCAGAAGGGGTGGCTAAAAAGTTAGTGGAAGCCAAAATTGTCCTTTTTTCCTCCCAATCTGTATATATATGTCAATTCTTTTAAGTGTTGCAACACAGTTCTGTATAGAGTGGGGCTCAGATTACTTTAGCTCATCAATTAGGTTGTTCCATCTTTGTGATAGGTATCTCTTCATAGTTTCCTCTTTTGCTTTTTCCACCACCTCATATTCACTATAAACTATTTTTATCCAAGGCATAATCCTATTACCATAGCTAGGTCTAAGAAGCATTCTACGCCACTCCCAGTAAATTTCCCTTGGATTTCATGATTCAATCCTGATGGGCAGAGGGATGTTGGATTCCAATTGCTTATAAGCCCCATATTGTTGTCCCCAACTAATCTCATTTTGTACCCAAGATATAAATGCCCTTAATTAGACATCCCCCACATATAACAGTGGATTCCAATCATGGTCTTGAGTTACAACATAATTGTGCAAATAAAATTCACATAACAAATTCTTCATCTCACGGGAAACAATTCGATAAGTATTGAAAAATTCAATAGGAGTCTCAATAGAAGGGTTCAAACCTGAGACAATTCTTGCCAGCTTAAAAGAAAGATATTTCTCCTTCAAATGCAAAGCATAGACCCTTGGAGGGGCCCTACATTCTACTATCTAGGGTACCAAGGCTGTCATATCATCCACCTTCTTCTTTAAAGTAACAATTTTTGCATCTTTGTCTACAATCTCCTCATCTTTCTTTTGAATTTCCTTTTTTAGCCTACGTTTCTCTTCTTTCCATTCCTCTTCTCTTCTTTGCATCTTTTTCCATAAATGCATAGCTACCATGTGCATTGAAAAATTAGGGGGGTTATGTATTCCTACCATCATTTTTCCTGGA
Source organism: Sequoia sempervirens (assembly GCA_007258455.2). NCBI lineage: Eukaryota > Viridiplantae > Streptophyta > Pinopsida > Cupressales > Cupressaceae > Sequoia > Sequoia sempervirens. Next base: position 105,628,749 of record VDFB02047397.1, on the reverse strand, counting down.
ACTGATACTTACTCTTCATATAGTACCAATTGCAAGGATTCAGGTTGTTCAGTCAATTTCGGTTGCAAGGCCTCTTGTTCCTGTTTTTGCTCATGCTGCAGGATCTCTTGCTGCAAGAAATATTGATTTTCCTCATACCCTTGATTCTCAACTTGTTTTGCAATATCAACAAGATCTGTCAATGTTATGTTTGTTGCTTTCTCAAATGTATCCTCTTCCTCGACATTCACCTGCCCCATTGGAGCTTTTGTGTCCCCCTGTGATATTTCTCTAGACTTAGGGATTTCCTGCTAAGGCATATCAAAGGTTGGACCAGTTGGTCTTGATTTCCTGGGAGGGCTTTCACATTTTTCTTTGGCTACAGGATGAACAGTGTCAACCTTTCACCTCCTAGAGCTTAGTACTTTTTTTGTCAGTTGCTTTTTAGCTTTTCCTTTTCTTATTTCCGCTTCTCTCTTATGTGCCCTAGTTTTCATTAGGATGCCAAGTGGAACATCATCATCAGAATTTGGGGAAGAGCTTTCTTTGTCTGAGTGCTCTATTTTAGAAGAGCTAATCTTTATGGTTTGTTCTATTGCAGGAGGGTTTGCACTAGGGTCTGTGCCAAAGGTTGAAGCACCAGGAGTGGCTTCAACTGCGTTCAATCTCTTGCTAGACCTACGGGATTGAGGTAAAACCCTAGGTCACAAATGCTCATGTCTAATTTGATTAATATTTATGAATTCTTCCCGAGTCATCTCAGATACATCATTTAGAGACTTCTCAACTAGCAATTTAATCAAACAATGGTGGGAAATGGAATTGTCCCTACCTTTCTAAGTCTCAGCTGCCATGATTGAAATAAGGTGGTAAAGCACGTTTGACACATTCATCCTCCTCCTGTGCCTCATGTGATTTAAGAGTTTAGAATGCACAGAATGTAGATTTGACTGGCATCCTTCCCAGGTGATATATTTTATGACGTGAAGAGCTACTTGCTTCCATGGCTCGGGTAGAGAGGTTCTTTTTGCACCTTGTTTATCCACACTCAATGGAGGGTTGCCAGGTTCTATAAATTTGGCCCTAGTTGACTTGGTGTCTCTGGAAGCAGGGTAATCTTCACCGTAAGTCGGCAACCCTGTAACCTCTCCAATTCTTTCTTCAGTAGCCAATACTTCCAAGCCTTTTATCATGGATTTTCCCTCAAACAATGTCTAGGCAAATTATAATGCAATGTCTTCATTAAAACCATTTAGCTTCATGAAATAGTCTAACTAGCCACAGTTTCTAAATTCAGCTTGTGAAGGTGCATCCTGCAGTAATACGTCATGAACCGTGGGTTCATTCCTGATTAACCCACCTCCCATTGTCTGCAATCAACAATCACTCTACAAATTTTCCTTCCTACAATACTGCCAAATTTCCAACACCAATGTCACCTAAATTTTCCTTTTCTATTTTACCTTTTCTTTCTTTCTATTTTACCTTTTGGCAACTTAATATTATGACAGGATCAATAATGACAGTAAATGAGTAATAAAGGAATGTTATGATGGAGAAAAATGGTGGTAGCAGTTGGTGTCACCTCACATGTACGAGTCGTCATCTTACTCAGAATTCAAATTGGCTTGATTTAAATTTTGTTGACATAGGCTAGTATGGACTGACGTGTGGGCAAAGTACTCACATCTTTCCCCCCTCCCAACCTAAATTTGAGCATGTGTCCTCACATGCGAGATGGTAAGGATGTTTTGACAGGGACAGGGAATAATGACATGCTATGGTGAATGTCCATATTAATTCATAGCAATTAAATGAATGCACTAAAGACAATTAATAGATAGCAATTAATGCACACATACCTGGGTTCGTTGCAAAGATTGTGGAGAAAGTATCGGTCACCTTTTAAGAAATAAGTTGAGAAATTAATGAAAATGAGGTGGAATGAGGTGGAGTGGAATGAAGTGAAGTGATGGAAGAGAGAGAAAGGTGGAGATGGATGGGTGGATGGGTGGATGGGTGAAGAAGTGGACTCCCACAGAAGTGGAAGTCTTTATTATGGCAAATGCATACCTTAATTAGCTAGAAAGAGGGACACTAGGTCCACTTCCTTCGGCTGGAGGAAGCTCGGGTGTTGCATGTTGAGTGAATTGCTGTAGGAACTCCTCTTTGGACATTGGATTGTGATACAATCTGAGGCAATGACCATTGACAAGCAACTTAAATTTGACTGGGTCAATAGTAGTGAGTTGAATAGCACCATTGGGTTATAATTCAACAACCTCATATGGTCCTAGCCACATTGTCTGCAATTTTCCTGCATTATCCCAAATATCTGGAATCATAAAGCAAGGCCCAATATCCTATTGGAATTTCTTGTCCTTGATGAATTTATCATGCCACCTGATTCTCTGATTATGCACTACCTCCGTGTGATGCAAGGTTGCTCTCCTCATCTCATCCAAAGCATTTAGCTGCAGGATTCTTTCTCTTTGTGCCTCAATGATATCCATCCCCAAGTCTATTGCAGTCCTAAGAGTCTTATGTTCAAATTCAATGGGCACCATGGTTGTTTTTCCATACAACAACTCAAAAGGAGTGAAACTTGTAGTTGTCTTCCAAGTTGTCTTATAGGCCCAGACAACTTTGGGCAGCTTGTTTGCCCAATCCTTTTTATGAACAACCATTGTTTGGTCAAGATGGCTTAAATCTCTTTGTTAGTCACCTCAACTTGGCCATTGGCTTGGGGGTGATAAGGAGTAGATTTTCTGTGTCTTATGTTGTACTCATTGACCAGTGCTACAACAAGGGTTGATGTGAATTGAGCCCCTTGACTAGTCACTATCTCTCTTGGAACTCCATACCTTGTGAAAATTTTCTCATAAATAAATTCAATGACCTTATTATCTCTTGCATGTTTTGTGGCCTTAACTTCTACCCACTTGGTTACATAATTAGCGCAAACTAAGATATAAGACTTACCATTTGATGGAGGATAAATGGGTCCTACAAAATCTAGTCCCCATTTGTCAAATGGAGTGATTGCTACCTAAGGGAAAAGTGGCATCTCATCAGATTTGGTTGGTCTTCCCATCCTTTGGAATCAATCACATTTTCTTGTATACCTTTCTACATCCTTGTGGAGTGTTGGCTAGTAATATCATGTGTTCAAGATCTTCATTGCTATCCTCTTGGCTGCAAAATGTCCTCCACATGGTTTGTTGTGGCATGCATGCAAAATATCATATGACTCATATTCTCTTACACATCTCCTCACAATATGGTCTGGTCTAGTATAAAACCAACATCCAACAATCCATGAAAAAGGAAAAGACTTTTTAATGAGTGCCCTTCTCTCTTTTGGAGAGAAGTGAGGAGGAACTCTCCCTGTGACCAGATAATTAGCTATGTTAGCATACTAAGGTGCTTGCACACTGATGGAAAATAAGTGTTCATCAGGGAAAGAGTCATATATGGCTTGATTGTCTTCTGATGTAGTCAGCCTTTAAAGAAAATATGCAACAATGTTGGCCTTCCCTAGTTTATCCACAATGGTTATGTCAAACTCCTGCATCAACAATAACCATCTTGCCAACCTACCGGTGATCAGGGGTTTATTCATGAGATATCTAATGGCTACATGATTAGTGTGCACAAAGATTTGATAGCTTGTTATGTAGTTCCTAAATTTTTTTAGGGCATAGATCACTACCAACATTTCTTTTTCTGTCACTGTATAGTTGAATTTAGCTCCTTGCAAATTTTTGCTGACAAAATAAATGGAATTTTCAATAGCTCCTTCTTTCAGTCCTAAGACTTCTCCTATGGCATAGTCTGATTCTTTTGTATGGATGTGAAAAGGAAGCTCCCAATTAGGTCCTTTGAGTAAAGGAGCATGAGTCAAAGTTGTCTTCAAATCAGAAAATGTTTTGTCACTTTCTTCTATCCATTGAAATTCAACATCTTTGGTGAGAAGAGTATACAATGGTGCTGCTATTTTGTTGAAATCCTTGATGAACCACCTATAATAGCCTGCATGTCACAAGAAACTCCTAACATATTTTTGTTTTGCAGGTGTGGGAAGATTTGTGATTACCTCAATCTTTGCAGGGTCTACTTGAATTCCTTTGTGAGAGATGTAGTGTCCAAGAACTACACCTTCCTGCATCATCATGAAACACTTTTCACTGTTTAAAGAGAGATTGTGATCTTCACATCTCTATAGGAATTTTTTGAGATTCTCCAATGCTTCATTGAAATCAGCACCATAGGTGGTGAAATCATCCATATAAATTTCCATGCAATCATGAGAAATGTCTGAAAATATGCTAATGACTGCCCTCTGAAAATTTGCAAGTGCATTGCATAAGCAAAATGTGACCAAGTAGGAATAGGTCCCCGATGGACAGGCAAAAGTGGTCTTCTCCTGGTCCTCAGGTGCAATTTGGATCTGGTTATAGCCACTAAAGCCATCTAGAAAAGAAAAGTATTGCTTTCTTGCAAGTGAGTCCAAAACTTGAACTATGAAGGGCAAAGGAAAATAGTCCTTTTTGGTGGCAACATTAAGTTCCCTATAATCAACACAAACTCACCATTTCCCTCCTTTCTTGGGCACAATCACTAATGGAGACACCCACTGGCTATTTTAAATGAGGTAGATAAATCCTACATCTAGCAATTTCTGCAGTTCTCCTTTTACAATTTCTCTTAGTGCAGGGTTGATTCTTCTTTGTGGCTATCTAATTGGGGTACAATCACCTATAATATAAATTCTATGAGTGCAAAGCTTAGGGTCCAATCCCTTCATCTCATGATAGTCCCACGTAAATGCATGTTGGTGGGTCCTCAACAAGTTTTCCAACAACAATTGTTGTTTTTCATTCAATTTGTTGTTAATATTCAGCTATTTTCCTTCTGACACCTGTACTTGTGTAGTTGACTATATCATAGCTACTTCATTAACACATGGTACCTTGAGTTCATATGACAACAATGTATGGGACATACTTGTTGCTGTAGGAAGTTTGGCTGTAGGAAGAGCAACTATAGGAAGAGTGGTTGTAGGAAGAACGTCTACAAGAAGAACGACTGCAGAAAGAGCAGGCAAAAGTGTCCTAACTGGAATAGTAGATTGAGAAGATGATGCTTCATCCACTTCATAATGATTCTGAATGATGTTAGCCAATACTTCATCTTCATCTTGAAGCTGCATGAAAGAGCTTTTTCCTAACATCATAAGTTGCACCACAAAATTAACTTCCTCGGCCTCTTCACCAACATGTGGCCATATGGGATTATCCTCATCATGGGATGGCTGAGCAAAGGATAAAGAGCAAGCTTTTTGGTGCTCTTTCCATCGGAAATGGCTATTTCTCCTGTCCTGCATCCAATATATGCATCTACTATTGCTAACCGCGACCTTCCAAGAATAATGGGATACCCGCCTAATGTGGCTTTAGGAGAGAGAATCATGAAATATGTTGGGTACTCCCATGAGTCTAGAATCACCAAAAGATCCTCTACTATACCATCAGGCTTAACAATAGAACTATCAATAAGCTGCAGGATAGTAGGATTAGGTCTCATGCTTGCAACATTTAGTTGTTGTAGGATATCCTTAGTCATTACATTTATTGTTACCCCCAAGTCAATCAGAGCATTCTTTATTTGGATCCCATTTATAACAACTCCTACCACAGGACTACTTGGTTCATTGTACTTAGGGATAGTCACTTTCTCAAGCATGATGTCAGCTAGTTGTCCCACCACATGAACCGTAGTGGGGTCTTTCTTCTTCCTGCCTGGCTTCTTAAGGCATGCTTCCTTGATTACCTTGTCATAGACTGGAACATATTTTATGGTCTGAAATAGGGGTATCTAGACACATATATGCTTCAGCTATTCTATAATGTCAAAAGTTGTGTCCTCCTTTTCTTCCTTCTTCTTGGCAACTTCCAATCTCTGAGGAAATGGTGGTTCTTGTTCAGTCTGCTTGACTAGGTTTGGTTCAAAATTTTTAGGTGCACTAAACTGAATGGGGGTATTCAAAGGCTCCTCTTCTTCCACAGGAAGCTCAGTGATGATGGGTGTGGAAGGAGTTGGTATAGTAGTTCCTGAACGCAAGTGGATGTCACTCACACTCACAACATATGCAGGGAATCAATTTGAATCAACATAGTATACATGTTGTTGTTGTGGTTTGTTATTTGGATTGGGTGTGGGCTGAGCTGGTAGCTAAGTAGGTTTAGATGGATTTGAGCTTGAATTAGCAGGTGGATGCATTATAGTAGGTTGTTGGGGCTGAGAAGGTGGTTGCATGTAGTTGTTGGTCTGGTTTGGCCATTGATGTCCTCCCCTCCATTGATTTGTTTGCTGCCAATTTCCTGGGGGTGGGTGCTAATTTCCTTAAAACTGCTACCAATTCCCCTGAGGTTGTTACCATTGGGGTGGAGAGTTTTGATGATTAGGCTAGGTATTTGGAGGGTTACTCCAAGGTTGTGGTGGATATCCTCCATAGTTGGATGGATATGGGGGTTGTCATTGGTTACTAGGTGAATAAGAATTGAAATATGGCCCAACAAAAGAGAGTGGATTTGGTGGCATACCTTGTCTTGGAGCCCAAGACCTTCTTTGTGCAACATAGTAGACTTGAACTTCTTCAATCTAAATTGGCTTGAACTCGGGTGCAATCTACTTGCTTTCAATATTAACTACCATCTTGCATCTGCAGTCCTTTTGTCTACAATGGGGGAAATACTCTCACTACAACAAATCCCTGTGATTAGCTCCCTTTTTTTTGCTTCCACCCATTGTTTTAATGTGTTTTTATCTAATTTTTTGAAAAAGTCGGTGCTATTTATCGGGATGGTGCCATTTTTGGCATTTTTTGCGCCGATCAGAACAAGTAGGCGCTAAATCAAGCGTTGATTAGCGCCTACTTTAGTGTCGAATTTAACACAGGATTTAGCACCAGATTTAGAGTTGGGTTTAGAGCCAGGTTTAGCACCGGATTTAGAGTAAGGTTTAGAGCCAGGTTTAGCACCGGGTTTAGCACCAGATTTAGCATCGGGTTTAGCGTTGTATTTAGCATCGAGTTTAACGACGGATTTAGCACTAGATTTAGCACCAGATTTAGCACTGAATTAATGCCTAATTTAGTGCCTAATTGTTCTGATCTAGCAGGGATTAAGGGATTAGGGGTGTTAGAACAAAAAATCCTTCCCCAATATTCACTAGCCTTCAATTGCTTGCCTACATTTCACTTACATCAAAATATTCCTCAACCCTCAACCCTCAACCCTAATCCCTCAACCCTCAATCCTCAACCTTAAAACCTAAACCCTCAACCCCTATACCCTCTACCCTATACATTGGACCCTCAACCCTAATCCTTCAACCATATACCCTCAAACTTATACCCTAAATGCTCTACCCTCAACCCTTAACCATCAATCCTAAACCCTTAAACCCTAAACCCTAAACCCTTAAACCTTCTACCCTCTACCCTCAATCCTAATCCATCAACCCTATACCCTCAACCCAATACCCTAAACCATCAACGCTATAGGTCCTCAACTTTAAACTGGCCTCTACCTTCTACCCTCAACCCAATACCCTCTACCCTCAACCCTCAAACCTTAAACCCTTAAACCCAAGTAAACTCTCTACCCTAATCCCTCAACCCTCAACCCTTAAACCCTCAACCCTCTAGTACCCTCTACCCTCAACCCTCAACTCTTAAACCCTAATCCCTCAACCCCTATACCCTCAACCTTATACATTGGATCCTTAACCCTAATCCTTCAACCAGATACCCTCAAACCTATACCCCAAATGCTCTACCCTCAACCCTTAACCATCAACTCTAAACCCTTAAACCTTTTACCCTCTACTCTCAACCCTAATCCCTCAACCTTATACCCTTAACCCAATACCCTAAACCATCAACCCTATAGGTCCTTAACTCTATACCCTCAATTCTCAACCCTCTACCCTATACATTGGATCCTCAACCCTCATATATCTCTGTCCTTCCCTCCTCTTCTCTCCTTCTCTCTATCTCACTTCTCCCTCCATCTCTCGCTCCATCCATCCCTCCCTCTCTACCCTAATCCCTCAACCCTAAACCATCAACCCTTAAACCCTTAAACACTCAACCCTAAACCCTAAACCCTCAACCCTCAACCCTTACACCCTAAACCCTTAAACCAACATCTACCCTCTACCCTCAACCCAATACCATCTACCTTCAACCCTCAAACCCAAGTAAACTTGCCACCCTAATCCCTCAACCCTTAATCCCTCAACCCTTAAACCCTTAACCCTCAAACCTCAACCCTCAACCCTCAACCCTTAAACCCTAATCCCTCAACCCCTATACCCTTTGTACCCTATACATTGGACCCTCAACCCTAATCCTTCAACCATATACCCTCAAACCTATACCCTAAACACTCTACCCTCAACCCTTAACCATCAACCCTAAACCCTTAAATCCCTAAACCCTAAACCCTTAAACCTTATACCCTCTACCCTCAACCCTAATCCCTCAACCCTATACCCTCAACCCAATACCCTAAACCATCAACCCTATAGGTCCTAATTCTATACCCTCAATTCTCAACCCTCTACCTATACATTTGGATCCTCAACCCTCATATATCTTTGTCCCTCCCTCCTCTTCTAGTCTCCTCTCTATCTCACTTCTCCATCCATCTCTCCTTCATCCATCCCTCCCTCTCTACCCTAATCCCTCAACCCTAAACCATCAACCCTTAAACCCTAATACCTCAATCCCTATACCCTCTACCCTATACATTGGACCCTCAACCCTAATCCTTCAACCATATACCCTCAAACTTATACCCTAAATGCCCTACCCTCAACCCTTAACAATCAACCCTAAACCCTTAAACCTTTTACCCTCTACCCTCAACCCTAATCCCTCAACCCAATACCCTAAACCATCAACCCTATAGGTCCTCAACTCTATACCCTCAATTCTCAACCCTCTACCCTAGTATACATTGGATCCTCATCCCTCATATATCTTTGTCCCTCTCTCCTCTTCTAGTCTCCTCTCTATCTCCTTCTCCCTCCCTCTCTACCCTAATCCCTCAACCCTAAACCATCAAACCTTAAACACTTAACCCTAAACCCTAAACCCTCAACCCTCAACCCTTAAACCCTTAAACCCAAGTAAACTCTTTACCTCAATCCCTCAACCCTTAACCCTTAATCTCTCAACCCTCAACCCTCAACCCTCAACCCTCAAACCTTAATCCCTCAACCCCTATACCCTCTACCCTATACATTGGACCCTCAACCCTATACCCTTGGTGTGATTGGAAGGGCATAAAAATTCAACTATATCCCTTTTGTACATTTTATGGCATAGTACACCTCATTTTTGCATTCAATCATCTACAAATTTGCCCATGTTTAAAAATTTTGAGTAAAGGATAAAAAAGTATTTTTAAAGGATAATATGAAGATAATAGTATGATCTTAAATTTGAGAATTAATAGCATTTGAATTAAATGACATTTTTATCTTCTTTTCAATTAAAAATTGTAATATTTAATTTGTAAAATATTATAAAATAAATAAATAATAATAAAATTTATATGTTGAATATTAATCATTATTTAGAATTTATTTTTCATAATAATAATATGAATGGTTTGGAAGAAATGCAAGAGGTAGATCTATTTTAATAAAAAAAAAATCTTAGGGTGCAAGGAATCTAATCTAATATCACAATCACACAATTTTTTTAAATTATAATAATTAAAATCATAATTTAATGATTAAATTATATATTTAATTCATATTCATTTTAGTTTTATTTAAATAAATATTTTTTTTATATATATTTTAAAATTAAAATTAATAATTGTTAAAGATATTTTTCATATTTTTATTTTATATAAAATAACATCAATAGTTTTTAATTATTAATTAAACATACAAATTAATAAATTTAATAGATAATAGTAATTTTTTATTATAGAATATATGTATTTTGTTTTCTAAATTTGTTTGAATATTAAAAGATTCAATGATTAAACATATTTGAGTTTTTTCACATCAATATTTTTTCCGCCATGATGAGTTAGAACAAAATACCCAAGCCCTAATTTTCCACTCTCATTCACTTGGTTTTTTCGAGTTCCCTTGCCCTACACATGCCGCCATCATTAGGGTTTGAAACCTCAAGCTTTATGAAGGAGTCTCTATCAAATTTCTCACTGATTTTGAGAGTTTTCTTCACAAAATTTTTGGTTGAGATCGAATCAGGTAAAGCTTTCATGGTTCATCATTTTTTTCCACTTATCTGAATGCATTTTCAAAGACATTCCTTCTTGGATTCTCATGCATTTTTCTCTTGCTTTACTATATCGACACCTTGCTTTTCTTGAGGCTGACATCAAAGCACTTTTGGAGCTCGCATTTCTTTGAACAACAAGAAGTTGAGTAAGTTTCTATGTGCCATTTCTTTGTATCTTACCTTCGTTTTCTGTCAAAACAAGCTCGATTTGGACTCAATAGATACAAATGAATGGGTGTTTTGTTTCTACCATGCATCCTTATTTTGAATCCCTTCTATCTTGGCTCAGATTCTTTGGACTTAGCTCACTAGCAAAAGAAATGAAACAAATCATGCTCTCCATATTTGGTTTGATCAAACGATGAAAGATTTTTTTATTTCTGCATTTTTTCTCTTTCCTAGTGATAGCTTGGCCACGACCTCTCTAGAATATTTTTTCTATTTCCAAAAAGAATAGAGTGTAAACTTTTATTTATTATATTTTTGAGCCTCTTTCATGGCTCCATGATTATGGCCGCGGGCTCTATTAATCAATGGCATTATGGGTTTGTCTTTGATCTGTAGTTTTTTGAAAACCTGTGACTCCTATTGTAGATACGAGCTCTCAGAAAAATGAGTGCAAGCCTCTTGGAATGATCTTTCACTTCTCAAAAATAAAAATAAATCCTTCCACATTTGGGGCTCAGCCCAGAAACCCTAAACCATGGGTTTTTAATATTCTGCATATCCTTCTCCTTTCTTGCAAGCATTTTACATTTTCATTTTTTAGAACTCGCTTCACAAGACAATTGCACTATTTTTTTGTATGTTCATTTTTCTCTAAACAAGAAAAAAATTGAGATGATTGATGTAGATCATGGTGGGATTCAAAGGTCTTCAAAGACACAAACACAATTTTTTGCAAGATCACTTAAACATTCACAAATTTACTTTAATGAAACATGGTTTTCCAAGCTCCAAATACACCAAAAAGAGGTTTTAAGACACAAAAATCTTACTAAACCTTTACCAGACCTTAAACATCATATAATTGATAGGGTTAATCCAAGAAAACACTCTTAGAGCAATGGTTCTTTCATTATTGCATTATTCATACTTAAGAAGACAAATTGCTTGTAGTGTTCCACATAGACAAAATCGGGTGTATCTTTTAAACCAGCTTGAATCTCCAAAAAAAAATACATTTTCAAGAACCCATTTCATCCTTCTTAAACATATCAAAAAATAGAATGGGGTTGTTTTGAAAAGAAACCCTCAAAAAATAACTGTCCCGCTATCCTAGAGGCCTAATTTTGGCTCATATGCAAGAGGGTTTATTGGAAATAACTGCTCCAAACCACAAACCACTTTACAACACTTAAAAAACCTTATAATAGGTCTACACATTCTATCCAAACCATCTCCAACCCTTTAACATTGCATTTGTAGCAAATCCCAACTTGTAGCTATGCCTTCATGCTCAACATTCACAAATTTACTTTAATGAAACATGGTTTTCCAAGCTCCAAATACACCAAAAAGAGGTTTTAAGACACCAAAATCTTACTGAACCTTTACCACACCTTGAAAATCATATAATTGATAGGATTAAGCCAACAAAACATTCTTAGAACATTGATTCTTTCATTATTGCATTATTCATACTCAAGAAGACAAATTGCTTATAGTGTTCCACATAGACAAAATCGGTTGTATCTTTTAAACCAGATTGAATCTAAAAAAAAAAACATTTTCAAAAACTCATCTCTACCTTCTTAAACATATAAAAAAAAAGAGGTTTTTTTGGAAAGAAACCCTCAAAAAATGATTGTCCCGCTATCCTAGAGGCCTAATTTTGGCTCATATGCAAGAGGGTTTATTAGAAATAACTGCTCCAAACCACAAACCACTTTGGAAATTCTAACTTATAATAGGTCTACACATGCTATCCAAACCATCTCCAACCCTCTAGCATTGCATTTGTAGCAAATCCCAACTTGTAGCTATGCCTTCATACTCAACATTCACAAATTTACTTTAATGGAACATGGTTTTCCAAGCTCCAAATACACCAAAAAGAGGTTTGAAGACACCAAAATCTTACTGAACCTTTACCACACCTTGAACATCATAGAATTGACAAGATTAAGCCAAAAAAAGCTCTTAGAACACCGATTCTTTCATTATTGCATTATTCATACTCAAGAAGACAAATTGCTTGTAGTGTTCCACATAGACAAAATCAAGTGTATATTTTAAACCAAATTGAATCTCCAAAAAAAAAAACATTTTCAAGAACCCCATTCGGCCTTCTTAAACATATAAAAAAATAGAAAGAGGATGTTTTGGAAAGAAACCCTCAAAAAATGATTGTCCCGCTATCCTAGAGGCCTAATTTTGGTTCATATGCAAGAGGGTTTATTGGAAATAACTGCTCCAAACCACAAACCACTTTGAAAATTATTAAAACACCTTATAATAGGTCTACACATGCTATCCAAACCATCTCCAACTATTTAACATTGCATTTGTAGAAAATACCAACTTGTAGCTATGCCTTCATGCTCAAAATTGATGAAAAATCACTAGGGCAGTAATAAAACTCCTATAACTTGACTACCCCTGCACTTGCAAACACAACCAGCATTGAAAAACAACCTAAAATAACCCATTCCACTGATTTACGGAGGTCTATATCGGTGGAATGGTGATTTATGCTTTTATTTGACTCTCAAACCCTTAAAATGAGGGTTTTTGGGTTGCCCTCATAAAATGGCTCTAAAAAGCTTAAAACTCGACAAAATTAACTCAAACTAGATTTATTTGAAAGATAATTCAAAAATATATCAAACCCAACAAAAAAAAAAGCTTGATATTATTGTACGGACCGGTACCACGCCTAAGAACAACAAGAAAATGTTAAAATTTGTAGAACATGGTACTTTTATTCAAAATTTATTCAAGATACAATGTACTCTATTCGTCTACGCCTTCACAAGGTTCTTTAAAGGTGTGCATAACAGTTATCTAACTGCCCCTTCAGTTATAATCGACCAACAACCTTCCCTTTACAAAATGACTCTTCACATTCCACTTTTTTGCATTTTGCAATTTTGCATTTTTTTTGCTACAAATGACAACTTTTGCATTTTGACTTCATAGACCTCCTAGAAACCTATTAATGAACCAAATGCATTTAAAATGGTCCAAACATGACCTTTTTACAATCACAATATTATGAAAACTCAAATTTTACAAATTTTCCCCATGGAGGCATGAAGTTACATGGTGCCCTGCACCAATGATATGGTTCACAATTATGAAAATAAACATGGTTCTATTTCCTTTTGATGTATGTAACTCTAATTTGATTTTTTTTGTTCTCAGAAATGAAGTTGTGTTCTCTTTCCACAATTTCATTGATCTCTTCATCATTCCCCAATAATTGAATAGTGTTATAGAAGCATTACAAAGAGGCAGTCTTAGGTATTAGATAGATGGTACGTTTCATAACACATTGCTTAGGCCATCCACCGAGGGAATGAAAATTATCCTTGTATAAGTAATGTACTGGAGGATTTAGTTCAATAATATGCTTCACCATGCACTTCATATTGCATTGGAATATATTTTTACAACATAAAATCCTATAAGCATACTAATTGAAACTTCAAGGTCTAGTGAACAATTTTGTATTAAATTTCTGATTTTGGAACTCGTGAATATTATGTGGCTGAGAAAGCTTTTCAAACAACTTTCTTATGTTGTGGAGCCAAATAGTTACCATGGCATTACTTTTATGATCAAAGTTATGCATGTCTTGTGAGCTTCTTGTGTAAGCCTCTAAGAAGCTTCTCAAGCTACTAATTTGTAATTAGTTTGCAAGGGATTGTTTGCTCTTTCTTTGCCAATTTCCTATTTTGTAGGGAGTTTTGGTCTATTTCTTTCCAATCACAAGGTGCATTTCAGTGAACTTGACCATTATGAATTATTTAAATGTAGACACCATATGGTCAATGTTGAATGCTATTGTTGCTTCAAGGCACTTTGACTTCTTCCTTAGACAGTGAGATTCCCTCAAGACATGAATGTGGTTATCATAGCTCTAAACACTCATTTCAACATGAAGGATGCATCAATGTGTAGTAGAATTTGTCTCTGATTATGAATTTTTTAGATTGTTACACATAGTCATGGTTAGATTCTCATGATAGATTCCTTTGAAACTTGTGATAGGTATGTATTTGAGGATCAAATTGAGTTTATCAAGGAATCAATACTTGAAGGAGAACATGTACTTTAACAAATTAGATCATATGCTGATGTTTTGAATTGTATATCAGATATCTTCTTTTGATTTAAATAGTAATAAGATATAAATTTCTTGCTTTGGTTGATTGGACTAAACTTTAGAGAACAAATGGAAAATGTTTTGGAGTTTTATATGCATTTTTGTAAGACTTTTTAACTTTACAACATAGATTATGTATTATTCACTTTTGTTTTTTTGTTAATTTGCCCATTATTGATGTTTTATCTTAAATCAGACTAAGGGTGATGATTTTGAAAAGGATTCTAGGGAAAAAAAATGTTGCACAAACTCTAGGTGGGATGCATTTTCTTGATGCCTGAAATGAGTGTAGCATTTAGCTATAGAAGGCATCAAAAATAATTTTGCACTATAATTTGTTTAATGTACATATATTATATGAATCAACTACTTTTAATTTTCATTTTACTACATTGAAATTAAATGAATCCTCATTTGCAATCATCAAGCCACTAGAAGGAACATTGTTTCCTTTTAATTTATTCCTGACATAGCAACAACTAAAAGTTTTCATGTTATTTTCAAAATTGTTGGTTATTTGATGCTAGCTTAACTTTTCTTGCAATGGTTGTATAGGATGAAAATAATAGCCATATCAAATGCTTTTTGCTCAAGTCCTACTCTCTCAAGGTTAACAATCTCAATCTCACTAATAGTGATTACTAAGAAAGGTAATTCCACCAACTCTACCAAATAGTTTACCGTAGGAACAATAAAAGTAGATGGTTTGAAAGGAACTCCATGAAAACCAAGCTCTCTAAATGGTATATCAAACTCTAGTTCAAAATATTTTAGATGAGGCTACTCCCATAGCTCTGTTACTTGCTTGACAAATCCTTGAAACTCTGCATTGATTTTATTTTTCTTGTCCCTCTCTTGTTGTTCGTCCTCAATTTCATCAGGATCATACATTGACCTTCTTGCCCCTCCTAAATTTTGGACCACATCCATTACCTCCACATAAAACTGGACATCCTTGGTCTTCTTGGTTCACACCATGATATGGTTACGCAAATGAAAATGAAGCAAAGTAATCATCTCCTTGTCCTCTGGCTGGAAGAATTCATGGTTAATGTTTTGATGCATGATATATCATATCTCTCTTCTGCTCTCATGGTTGAACACTAAAATCCATTATGGTGGGCCTCCAGAGTTCCATTCGTTTTTCTTCCTCTTCCACCAAATTTTGGCATATTTTACTAACGTTTATTAGAATTGTTGCATGTTTTACATCATTGGAATGACATATTAGCTGTAATTTTTTTGAAATTTTATTATGGTATTTTCACTTTGATATGATGTAATATGATTATGGTTTCGTTTCACATGTTTTAATATTAGATATATAACAAAAAAAAATTATTGCATGAAATAAATAATAAATTTTTATTTTAAATGAATTTTTTTTGCTGAACATGGGTCTTCCAGAATTTCAAGATGATCCTCATGATATAGATCCAAAATATGTTGGTTCTACTATAGATCACATAGCAGAGGATGATGATGACACATATATAAAAGGCACCGAGGCCGATGACGATGATGATGACGACGATGATGATCACGATGGTGATGATGATGATGAGGTAGTTGCTAGTAGTAGCCAGGGACATTCATGATCATATAGACTGCATCATGGATCATTGTTGATATATCGTTATGCTGTCTCTTTTCATGGTTACTATCATATGTATCATTTTCACGGCCTGCAATACCATATTATTGTTGTATCATTTTGACTTATGTCGACTGTTGGACATGTATCATTTTGACATGTTATTAATCTAGTGGCATATTTGACTCACTTGTTTTAATCACTTATATAGATATTTGACTCACTTGTTTTAATTATAAATGATGATCATGTTATAATAATTATCTCGTTATTTAATCATATGAGTTAAATAATTAAATTACTTACTCTATAATCATATGATTTATTTAAGAGGCATGATATATTTAATTAATTAAATTGAAATAAAATATATTATTTAATTTACTTACTCTATAATCATATGCGTTATTTAAGAGGCATGATATATTTAACTAATTAAATTGAAATAAAACATATTAAATTAATAAATGGAAGCAAGACACGAAGCATTTTTAGAAGCAAAAAAGGAAGCAACAATGGAAGCCAAACTAGAAGCAAACTAGAAGCAATCTTGGAAGCAAAACTTGGCATTATCTAGGAAGTAAAATCAAAAGCAATTCAGGTAGCAAACAAAGAAGTAATAATGGAAGCAATTTTAGAAGCAACAAAAGATGCAATAATAGAAGCCATATTAGAAGCAACAAAAGATGCAAAAATGGAAGCAAATCTAGATGCAACAAGCGACATTATATCAGAAGCAAAATTGGAAGCAAAATTGGAAGTAAAATCAGAAGCAAAATTGGAAGCAAAACCGGAAGCAAACTTGGAAGCAAAACTGGAAGCAAAACTGAAAGAAAACCTGGAAGCAAAACCATAAGCAAAACTGGAAGCAAACATGGAAGCAACACAAGAAGCAAAACCATAAGCAAAATTAGAAGCCAAAGTGGAAGCAACAAAAGTCAGTGCTAAACCTGGTGCTAAATCTGGCACTAAATTCGGTGCTAAATCTAGCGCCGAAGTGGACGTACCATTTTGCGCTGCATTTTGCACCAACAGAAGTGCCCAATTCATGAACTTGAATGCACTAAAATATGGCACTATTTTAGGCGCTAATTGCTTATTTTGTTGTAGTGTATGCCAATGTTACCTCTGCCTCCTCTTGTTTCTTCTTGGCCTGAAGTGCATCCAACTGAGTAGCTAGATTGTTTATAATGTCTTACTTGAGGTCTGCCAAAAAATGAGTAATCTCCATTCTTGAGACTCCACTGGTAGATGACTTACCCATGGAAGATTGGTAAGCTCCCCCTTTCTTTGAAGTTGCCCTAGAGTAGTTCTGGCATATTTTCTTGATATCCTCCTAAGGAACTTGAGAGATATCTCCTCCTCCCATCAAGTCCAAGGCATCAGTGCAATTATCATTAATTCCTTTCAAGAAAAGCAACTTTTGTGAGTCTTCATTAAGCATTAGTGTGGAGATTTTTGTAGGAAAAACATAAACCTTGCAATATAATCCTCCAGGCTCTCATCTTCCTTTTGCTGCATCCTAAAAATGCCACCTCTCATGTCACTACCCTTGCAATACTCCTTGTATTTCTCAAGGAATTTTTTCTTCATGTCATCCCATGTCTCCACAGTATCTTTGCCTAGGCTCATGAACCATCTTAATGCACCTTCTTTCGGAGTGGTAGGAAATAACATAAGCCTATGGGCATCAGTGGTATAGTCATAACTCTTGCAGAGTATGTCAAACTCAAACAAGAAGGTATTATGATCTTCTATGACAAGTCCATAAAACTTGGGAAGGACTGAAGCAGGGATATTTTTGAGGTCATCTACTTCATTTTGTTGAGAAATGGGGAAAGGAAAAGCCAGTTGGTTAGGTCTATTTCTATTTGCATCGCTCATGCCTGCTTGATGTAGTTCCAAAGCAAAGGGGTTCTCAAGCTGATTTTGGTCTTTAGAGGAAACTTCAAAGCTAGTCAGATCAAGAAATGTATTAGCAAAGGGGTGTGGATCTTCTTCTTCTTCTTCTTCTTCTTCTTCTCTTGGCAGGTTCTGATATTCAACTAGCTGGAATGGATTAGGATTGTTAGGAAGGAATCTCCCATAAGCATCTCTTCTCCTTCCTCTATGCATGCGGTATCAATTCACTATTAGCTAGCTCACATAAAGAATTGGTAAAGAATAAGGGGGGTCATTACTTCCTAAATGAGGGGTATACTATGAACAAAATTTTAGAAATACTACAGCAAGAAAAACTACTAATGACTCCAAATAACTCCCTATTTTGACACCATCCCCGACAACGACACCAAAAATGTTGGCCTCCTACAATGATTTAACAACTAATCCCTTACAACTATGATTTAGAGATTGGACATCTAAACTAAATAGCCATTCAATCATCATGAAGGTGCATTCAACTTGTCAACCTAGGGACGTGAACTTGAAATGGGTTAGCACAGTATGTGCACTAAGGATCCCAAGTAGCCATATTCATTCTACAACTAAGAAAAACATAATGTTGAAGGTAAATTGCTTAGAAAGAAATAACATAAGTATTGAACATCAACCAAAAACTATGCTCAGTTGAAATGCATGACAAAAATGAAAATCTTAGCAAACAAACAGGAAACTAGTTTGTCTGCTTTGGCTGCAGGAACAGTCACAAAATGGAATTCTAGGGGCTGTAGGAACAGTTAGTGCCAAATTATTAACTAATTATTAAATAGAAAGTAATAAATAAACTAAACTAAACTAAGGACAAAATGCTCACCAAGTGGGCCCCCTTGGATGAGTATCCTCTAAAACTAATGTAAACTAAGATGCATGGACTTATAACTTCATCTTATTCATTCATTGGAAAACATGAGTACAATAGAGCAGTATAAACTGTATTGATGAAAACTAAGAATGTAAGTACATCATCAGACCGTGCAACCTTCTAAGAAGGAGGATCTGACTCTTGTTTATAGGAAAAGAAGTGACTAACTAAGCAAGGCAGTCAACTCCACGAACTAGGAGGACACAACTTTAGGGAAAGCAAAGAAAGTGGAGAGGCGGTTACGCATGCATGGAATCTGGTCAGACGTGCCTGCCTCAATGCAGATTTAG
Source organism: Sequoia sempervirens (assembly GCA_007258455.2). Lineage (NCBI taxonomy): Eukaryota > Viridiplantae > Streptophyta > Pinopsida > Cupressales > Cupressaceae > Sequoia > Sequoia sempervirens. Next base: position 105,609,423 of record VDFB02047397.1, on the reverse strand, counting down.
CACAATAGTAACACCTATATTCACTCAACATCAATAAAGATCATTTACAAGGCAGTTACAATTCAGTTTGCATGAGGAATCTCCTGCCGTCAACCTCTTTGAATGATTCCCTTCATTGACCTTTGCATGACCACTTTGTTAGCTATTATGGTGAATGACCAGCTGGCGAAATCTTCTCAATTTAGTGGCCTCAAATCATATTTGCATGGCATTATTAGTACACATAATAATTGCATATCTATAACTATCTTAAAGAACATTCATTGATCCACATGTAGAATTAACACAGATAGTCCATATAACATGTCAATGTCATTAAAGATTTGCAGAGGTGAAATTAGGCCCAATGTTTATGGTTTCAAGGAAATATCAACATTCAAACATCAAGGTTCATGACAATTTCAACAAATAGATCATAAATTCTACCAAAAGTAAACCATAAACTAGACTCATTACCATCCTTGCATCATTTTCATAATAATCTTCTCCCAAAGTTGCACTTAAGGGGGGTGTTGGTGTAAATAGGTGTTTTACCTATCTAGTCATTAGTGGGTCCTACTTACATGTTAAATTTACTTAGGTCCTAGGAGGGAATCTTTCTAGAAATTGTTATTTATCATTAGATCTTATCTTATCTTTTGACATTTAATGCTTGTGTCCTAAGTCATTTAATATTAGTTGAGTTAGTTGTCTCATGACATAGGATTAAGACACTTCTCATGATGTTGTTTAATCTTATGTCTCACCTTGGCTATATAACTAGGTGGTCTCATGTGTACAACATCAATTCATAACAATACAATTATGAATCATATCATCATAATCTATCATTTGCATCCTTTGATAGAATAACATTATTCTCTCATAGTTGATCTCTCTTGTGCTTTCATAAATTTCCTAGATCTTGGGTGGCTATAATATTTAGCCAAATCTTACATAGTGTAGAGTATTCTATACCAACTCTTACAATCAGGAAAACAAACAATCCAGTCAAGTCGACTATTTGTTATATAAGCTTCCCTTTGTGGGTAGCAACCACAAAGGAACTATTTTGGGAATAGAACCATAGAAAGGGTTGTGTATCCACTTAAACAGTTCACATAAACATAGAATAAAAGAAAAAACTATATATTTTATGTCTTGATCTCATTTAGAAGCAGGGTATATAGGTAGTTTGGGAAATGAAGGATGCTCCCAATACTCAGGCGTTTGAGAACCGAATTTAGGGTAATATTGATCAACTAGAGAAATTTGAAAGATTACTAAAACAAAATAAATTCAAACTATACTCAAAAGAATCTCGTATGGATTGCTTGTATCCCCAAGGCTTTAGAATTTTTTTTGAGGTGGGATTCAAGCTTTTGATTATTATATATATACCCCTGAATGATGACAACCTTAGCATACTTTTAATAGGAAGTGTAGTCTTCAAGGAAGTGAATTAGAACTGAATAGTCTCGATGAGTCTAAGACTCTAGACATAGCATATACTTATCTCAAGTGATAGATGCCTACATCGTTTAGGTGGATACCTATTCTAGATATACAAATAGATGGATTCTTGTTTTGTATGAACATATGACTAAACCATATGATTGGTTTTTGTTCTAAGTTTAATAAATACTATCTTGTATGGATATATGTTCTCAAGTATACTTATGAATGAAAATTAAATAATTAAAAGAAAACAAAAATAGTGGTGTTTTGGGGTTAGATAGATTGGGTCGTTGCATGTTGAAATACAATGATATACCATCTCAATCCAATGTTCATCATATCTAAACCTTTTTGTTGCATTTGTTAGGAATCTCCACTTTGTCATATGCTTCACTTATGTCAAGCTTGAGCATCACACTTCTTCGTTGGGCACTATTTATCGAGTGAATGATTTCATTGGCCATTATAATATTATTTTCTATGTCTCTTCCTAGTGTGAAGCCACCTTGATTGATTGAGATTACTTTGTCCATTGTTTTCTTTAGTCTTGTCACCATTGCCTTAGTTATAATCTTATATATTATATTACATAACACTTGATTAGTCTGTAATCTACAAATGTTTTGCATTTAAGCTTCTTCGGTATCAAAGAAATCAATGTGTTATTCATATCTTTGAAAATTTTCCTTTATTTTTAAAATTCTTTTGCTAAATCCTATATTTCTTTTCTCACGATGTGCTAACATTTCTGGTAGAATAGGGTTGAAAATTTGTTAGGGCTTGGCGATTTGTCCAGATGCAACTAGAAAGATGCTTATTTAATCTCTATTCCATGTATATGGGGTTGTTAGCATCTTATTTTCTTCATTCAAGATGATATGTGGGATATTTTCCAAGACATATTTCATTTTGATGTTATTTAAATCTCCAATTGGTGCTAATAGGTTTTGAAAGAAAGCAATTGCTTCTTGCTGCACCCTTGTTACTAATTCTATATTTTTTCCTTTTGAAACCTTGATTGCTTCAATCTTGTTTTGAGATCTTCAAATCTTTGTAATATTATAAGAAAAATTGTGTCTGATTCCCCCTCCTACAACCACACTTCTCTCAAATTTTCCCTCTGGAATTCTTCCTCCCTTGCTAAGATGTTCGTATGCTTTGCCATTAGTTCCTTCTCCTTCATATAGTCTATTTGAAACATTCCACATGTGATCACTCTCTCATATAAAAATTTCAATTCTTTTTCAATTATCTCTTTCTTCTCAAATATATTCTTAAATGAGTTCTCGTTCCAATATTTTAATTTTTCTTTAATGAATTAGATCTTAAACATAAATTGATAACTTCTAGTTCCAATCTTCTGTGGTGCTGATGACCACCAATCCCCAATCAAATCAATAAGATCATTCCTATGAAACCACATTTTTTCAAACTTTAATAGGATTTTGGTTGGTCTAGTATCTTCATGAATTTTTAATTCTACTAAAAAATGATCAAATACTTATATTGGAAAGGTTCTTGACTCTAGTATGTTGGGTGAGGTAAGCCACTGATATAAATAAAATAAACAATCAAGGTTTTCGATGATAATTGTAAACCTATTTTTGTGGTTTGTCCTTGTATAAGTCCCATTTTTTGTTGATGTTTCCCCAATCCATGAAGAATCCACATATTCTAAAATCCTTCATTAAATAAACTTAAAGCAATAGACAAGAGAATATTAACATAACAAATAAAATCCAACAACTTGAAGTCCCATTCGAAGATCAAGAAATTTATTAAACACAAAGAAACCAAACTACTAAGTGAGGTTTACAAATGAATTACAATTATGTTTAATTGCAATACATAGAGATACACTTGTGACTAACCTTGTTAGCCACCCATACAAAATTCTTACCATGTGTTCTAGTTAGGCTAGCTACCACCCTAACCTATAGTGGCCAAACTACCTCATGCCAATTAATTCAAAAGTTGTCACTTTCATTTTAACATGTCTAGTAGGGTGGTTGTAGCTACAATATATGGCAAATTCCTCTATTCTTTATGCTTTGATGGATATCCATGCCTTGTTTGAAATCTTCCATTTTGGCGCATGCTTAAAGTATGTTGGAAAATGCGTATCACATTAGAGATCTATTTTTTTATGGGCATCCACCAAACTTCCACACTTGACATACATGCAAATAAGCTTATTATGAAGATTTATGCATGCGACAAATTCAAATTGCCTATAAGTGATGAATGAGTGGAATTTTTTCCCTTGTGAAAAAATATTCTTGAGAATACATGTTTGCACGATATTTAAAACTATGTGCAAACATTCATTATAGATGCTACCATTTATCAACGCTCTCTATGAGCTTCTCTATTTATTTGCCACCTCATTCTACTCATGGTCATGTTTATACTACACTTCAACCTAATAAATCTCTTCATCACTCAAGTATGAATATATCATGACTTCAACTACATGCTTTTGCTAGCTAGCTATGGTATTTATTCAAACATCTAAACTTTAGGTTTCAATGTTTAGTTCTTATTTTGTTGATAAGATTTTAGAGTACTATGATTAGAATCTATGAATTTTTATTACATTGAAATAATATAATAATATGACTTGCACCCAACCAATTTTCTTATTTTAAACATATTTCACACCTTGTGAATTCGTGAAAGAGTATATCTATCAACAAAACATAAAAATTTAATTCCTATAAGCTAACAAATTTACTAAAACCTATACAAACAATAATTCTCCATTCAAGATTATTCTCCCTTCGTACAATTGCTCGATCTTATGTTTAGATATTGTTTAATATGTCAATTCTAATAAAGCATCTTTTCAATCACTTGAAATTATCCATGTCATATCCACTTACATTAACACATGAATAATTTTAATTTTAATTAATGAGGTGCCATTCATTAATACACTCTTCATTACTTTCCAATTTATTCTTGTATATCCATTAGCCTATCCAAGAGTAATTTGTGTCACTTGAAGTGCTTCTATTATTTCTAAGGTGAATATTAAAAACTTTAGCAAAACATAGAAAGTTCACTTTCATTTGTTTTAAGCCACACCAAGTCCATTCATCCACAATCTCTAATCTCGTAAAATATTGTGACAATTTCTTCAATTTATATACTATGGTAAGACAACTACAATTAATATTTGTTAGTCTTTTAACTAGTCACTATCAACAAAGTTGCAACTTCTCTACCATGACAAAGTAATTACAACAATGATGTTCTATAGTTTCTTTGTGACTTTAATATCAATGAATAAATACAATGAAATTTTAAACATATAAGAAACACTCTTCAATAATAATAAGATAAATTTCCTACTCAATAAGAACAACCCCCTTATGAGTATAGCCAAATAAATTTCCTACTCAATAAGGATAGCCCCTTATTAGTATAGCTCCTTACCCATGTCACTTCTCGACCATGTTTGGTGAGACATCATCAAAAACATATATCAAATCCTCAAAATAGACACGCATTAAAGTAATCATGACACCATCTATCTTTTGTTTGATTGTTCAAATAGAAAACAAACATTGACATAACATATACAAACTCATATCATGTATCAAATACAAATCAAAGAAATATATAAATTATTATGTCAAAAATTTCATCTTTAAAACACCTATTAAAAAACCTTATTATTATTATTATAAATATATTTTTTAATTACAAAACAAATTGTTTTTTACAATATTATAACATTAACCACTATGTGGCACTTACATAATCTGCATCAATATTTTTATTACATTTTTCTCTTACTCTGCATTGATTTACTCAAATTTGTCCTACTCTGATTATTCGAAAATCCTAAACCATTCCTCTATGCTTTGTCTTATTTGATTTTTAAATTTTTTGATCGTTTGGACGAACTAGCCTTTAAAACGTTCAAATTATTTGTCTGTTTTACTTTTTTTTTGGCTGTTGCAAGCTAAATTTGCAATCTTGCTCTTTCCATTCCTCTGTCCGGCTGAACATGTTTTTTCGACCTTTCTGTTGTCCAACTAAGCTTTTTTTGAGATCCGTGTCACGCTTGATTTTTTGGGCTTCGTGTCGAAATTTCATTTCCTTGTCGTCATTATCTGCTTTTTAATTCAATATAAAACTAAATCAGGTTTTTTTGGGGTTTGGTTTTAATTGCATTGGAGAAGGCGTCCGCATCTGCAACAACAATGGCGATAGAGAGCGGCTATGGCAGTTTGCAGGTATGAGAATTGCTACTTTGAATGCTTGTAGCAGTTTTACTTTTAGTTTTTCCATTTCTGTCAAATTTTTTTTTCCATTTGTTGTTGGTTTGATCATCACTTCGTTTGGGTATTGACATGTATTTTTCTTCTTGTTTTGATTTTGACATAAATCTAAATCAGGGTTACTTTGCGCTTGGTTTTAATTGCATTGGAGAAGGCGTCAGGCACCTGCAAGAACGACAGAGAGCGGCTA
>VDFB02047397.1:105593507-105598507 GCA_007258455.2 Sequoia sempervirens | reverse complement strand
AGACGTTTTCTATTTTCAGTAATTATAATATGCACATGAAATTAAATGGGTATACAGATTTTGTTGGATTCTCTTCGAATCCCTACATTATAATCATGAAAATTAATGGGTATACAGTTTTTGTCCCAATTTATAAACTAGTTTTAAGATTACAATTTGCAGACAATTATATATATATATAGTCGTGCCGTGTAGGTTTTCATCATATCAAACCGTGTAGGGTTTCATCACATGAAGCTTCGCAAACAATGATATGTTTAGCCAATAGGCTATTATATGGGAGGAGATCCCACTGGGATCTCCTCCAGTCAGACGCCGCTGGGGAGAAAATGAAAATCACAGTCAAAATTCTAACCAGTATCAAATGCCATTAAATTTCGGTCAAAATTAAGCTGACGGTGGTAAAAAAAAATCATAGTGTTAAAAAATGGCCTTTTTGAAATGACAATTGATACACGAATTCCAAGATCTAATAAAAAAATCGTTGCTGCTCCCATCAATTATTTTAGACCGTAAATAAATATTGGTGGAGGAGATGTATGTTTCAATTTCACTCTTACAAGGGGGACGTAAAAAAAAAAATACCCATGTGGGCTCCACGCGATCTCACTCACTTTAGTTTTTAAAAGGCTCTTAGTTTAATTCTTATGTGAGAACACTTTCGTGAGAATGTTAAGTTAGTTACTTTTTAAACTAATTTTTAGGGAGAGATGCATAAAAATAGGAGGGGGTAAATCCCTTAAATCTTATCCCCAAGTAATCTAATTCTTGCCCTTAAATAAACAAATTTAACCAAAAAGAAAGGAAAAACTTAGATTCCATAATAAATATTCAAAGTGGGCCCACCACACTATTAATAATACCATTAATAAATTTAGTAAATTAGAAACAACATTAGTGAATTAGTAAGGTGCTAATATTTGTTAATTAATTTAATCATCAATTGCTTAATCAATAGTAATTATAATTATGGTAATTAAATTATCAAATGTTCATTAATTAATTTTAGTTAAAAAAAAATTAGGGTGGGATTATATGTTTATGATTCTATTGATAAATTATAGTTAACAGTTAGATGCTCTAGATGTAGGAATTACCAGTGGAAGTGAGAATACAATTGACTCTTCTTAAGATGAAGATGAGGAAGAACCGTCATTGTCTCTATCATCATCATCATTATCAGAATAATCCAATAGTAGTAGAGGCAGAGCTTCATGGGTTGTGGGCATAAAGAGATCTAAGTATGAGTTGAAAGAATTCAGGTTAGTTTGGCTTTAGATTAACATACTTCAATGGAAGAACAGTGCATGTGCAAGTAATTTCAGAAAACAAAAACATCTAAGATCCATTTTAGTGTTGGGATCACTCACAATGAATGTGAGGATGGAATTGTGATGTATAAGGTAATTATGAGGTTGTGACCAAGTAGGCATTAAATCACGTAAAATCAAGAATGAAATAGAGATGAAGTGAGGTTTTCAAAATGTATAATATGGATATGAATTTGATTTGAGGGGTAGAGAAAAGATGTAATGGCCAAATTTTGCAATGTTATGGTACTAGATGTAAATTGTACCGTGTGATAGTGAATGATCATGTAATAAGAGACAAACATTGGCCCTCACTTGCTCAGAACCTCAAGCAAGTCTGTCATCGTCATTGAGGACATCGACTATGCTGCTAATTTTCCCACCAAGGCAATCAACATGAGGCCCTCTAAGTCTCACAAGGACAGCTCCAAACACTCTCGACGGGGTTATTCTATTGTCACTTTGTCTGGCTTGCTCAATTTTGCAGACGAGCTTTGGTCCAGCTGCAAGGAAGAGAGGATCATGATTTTTACGATCAATCACAAGGACTGATGTAATGTCCCCGTTTTTAGCACTTCACTTTTCAGTGATTGGTAGCCTATTCCCAGTGTGCTATCAGCAAGTCAGTGGCAGAATTGGGGTTTCCGGCTGTTTGATGGGTTCTCTTGAAGATTCAGGGTTTTGCTTGTTGGAGTTTGGATGTTTGGATTCTGGTTTCCTTCTGGGTTTTCAGAGAGCTTCGCAGAGGTATGACTTGCAACTACTTCGGGCAACCTTTCCGAACTTACTATTTTTAGTAAGTTATGACGGCTACATCTTGAAGTTTGGGATTTTGGATTGTGGACTCTTTCTGGGTTTTCAGAAAGCTTCGCAATGGTGTCGCATGCATTTCATTCCGAGCAACTTCTTGAATTTACTATTTTTAGCAGTGGTCCAGTCAGCATTAGCTCAGCAGGCTTTCCTCTTCTGGCAATTCAGTTGGTAATATTGTTTTGGCCTTTTGATGCATTTTCTGGAGAGATAAGTATTTTAATTAAAATAATGTTATATTATAACGTTATAACCCCTTGGCCTAGCTGTATAACTTTAAGTTATTTTAAAAAGGGGGACTTTGAGGGTGGTCATCTCATGGGGAAATATTTTAATATTTCTAAAGTGAATAATTGCTTAAGAGAAATTGGACGCCAACCTTTGGAGAAGAATATGTTTTATTTTAAAGTGATTTTATCACTAAAGAAAAGGTACGCCCTTTTGAGGAAGCAGCCAAGTCAAAGTCAAAAACCTAAAAAGGTCTTGAAGTGGGGCGCACCTTCTAGAGGTTTCTTGAGATTCTCTCAAAGGGTCTATATAAGGAGGCAGTTGCTCTTCATTTTGTTATCTTTTGTCTACCTTATTGTTATGCTGCTGAAATACTTTCAGAGTTACTTCGAGGGATGCATACCTCCTAGCCATTTCTCTTGGTTTCGTGCTTGAAAGATAGCACCTAGCTAAGGCTTCAGAGACTGCTTTTCATCCAGACAAGCAGACAGATCATCAAGGTTGAAGATTTCAAAGATTTTGTCAGTTTTGCATTTGCTGGTTAGGGTTTGGCTGAAGTAGAAATCTGCTCATAAGTCTTTGCATGAATTTTTGTTGGTTCTGGGTACTTTACATATGGCTTCCTCATCCTAGGGCGCCCCTCTTTGGTGAGTTTCAGATTTTATTATTGAGTGTATGATTTTATCTTCTCAAAATCGCCCTTCTCCTTGGCCGTACCATTCTGGGCTGTCTTGGGAAGTGTGCCAAAAAATAATATCACAGTTTGTCAGTAGTTTCTCAGTTAGGTTTTCATTGTCAGCATTCTAGCTCTCGTTTGCATCTAGTTTTAAGTGATTTGGTTGGGTTTTGAGTGAGTTATGAGCTTTTTAGTGGGTTACTGTGTTGCTGGTTGGTGTTTCCAGAATTGCTGATTTTATATCAGACTTCCAGAAGTTCAGTTCAAGCATTGTTTTATCAATATTGTGAAGTCAAATAAGTCGGAACAACATTCTATCAGTTGTTGCTTTGGTTTAACAGTTTGTAACACTTTGTAATCTGCAGATTGTGCATTGTAAGGCTGTTAATAGTAGTACTATTTCAGTCATTTTTATATTCTGCAATTACTTAGTTTTAGAGCAGCAAACCTAATAATTTTTGGACGGTTTACCGCCAGAGATGGGTGAATGAACTACACACTTAAAGTTCTTGGATGGTATTCCGCCAAGAAGGGAATTGAAGCTTTGCACTTCTTACATTGTATTCGCTCCCGCTGCATAAGTGGTAGAGCTTTCTTTCAGCATTGTATTTACTTTTGTTACTCCGCCAGATGGTCGCTACTTGCCCTATTGGGGTTTGAAAGCACATCCGTGGTGTTGAGTCTTTCAGCATTGTAATTCCTTCTAGTTGTACTGACGATCCTCTTGCCATATGACATCTTTCTCATCTTGAGATTGAGTGCGCATTCTTGGCAAAGAGTTACTTGCGAACTGCTGGTTTTGTTTTGGACTAACCCTGACGGGTGCTTCTTGCATTAGTGTGTTCATTGAAATAAATTGAAAAAATTGGTCCGGTTCATTACAACTGACTTGACCCTGCTCTGCTCAAAATTGGTCAAATGGATATGCATATGCTTCTTTCTTACTATGAGTTTGAGGCCTTTAAACAATTGGTTTACAATTACTTGGATTTGGGGGATCACTTGCTATTTAGGTCTGTAGAAGAGAAGATGAAATCCAGATGACGCCTGACTCCTGTAGACATATGTGAAATTCTTATTCAGAATAAATCTGATCCCGATTCTACAATTAAAGGTTGTTATTGATGCTCTAGATGCATGAATTTTTAGTGGAAGTGAGAATGTAAGTGACTCTTCTATAAATGAAGATGAGGAAGAATTGTCACTGTCTCTGACATCATCATCATCATCAGAATAATCCAAGAGTCGTAGAGGTAGAGCTTTGTGGGCTGTGGACTGAAAGAGATCCAGACTTGAAATTCAAATCTCTTTCTTTTTGCTACAAAAATGGATCTCTTTAAAATATATTTCTCTTCAGATTTTCAAAAGATGTGGTGTTTTCAAGTTGTATTTAAATCAATATAGGAAGGCCATTCACATCATCATATGTTTAGGTTGAATCATCATGTAAATTTGTTTTCATTATTCAATGAAAGGGAACCATTTCTATGGTGATAATTTGCCAAAAAAATATTATAAAAAATGAATTTATTTATAATTTATATAATGCAAGTGATTTTTATATTTAGAAATATTAAATATGGTGGAATATTTTTCTTATATTAAATATTAATCTATTTTATGTTTTTTAGTCTTTTATATTTACTAGCAATCACACCTTGTGTGTAATGGGTACATCAAAGAGGTGTTGAAGGTCAATTAGATAAAATTTTGATCTATTTTTTGCATACATTTATGGAGTAAATGAGGTCAATTGGTAGGCCATTTAGCAAATGATGTTTCTGCAACAAATTTTTTTGCAACACATGTCTCAATGGAGAAGTGACAACTTCAAATCAAGTGTGCAACAAATGTTTTCGCAACAAATGTCTACATTAGAAGTTTCTTGGTAGCAATAAATGTATGAATCTTCAAAGAATATCGTGAAAAATTAATAGTGTAAGAAAGCTGAGCTTTTTCAAAGTTTCAGAGGTTGT
>VDFB02047397.1:105580335-105593407 GCA_007258455.2 Sequoia sempervirens | reverse complement strand
AGAAGTCACCCTTTCTATGCCTTCCCACCACACGATGATCCAGCTGAAGTAATACATTACCTCACTACTGCAAGTAATTGGGAAGAGCATAGTGATGGTCAAAGTGAAGATGACAATGCAATTAGTGAGGAAGAAGCTCAATTTGTGCCATGCACCCTACATGATGGACAGCAAACAACAAGACCAAACAGCAAATTCTTGAAACTTCCAGTGCAGAGGGTGCAAGGAACATCACGGGGAGGTCATTCAGGAGTGTTTCACCTTAGTAGGCAATCCCAAGTACTAACATCCGACGCTTTCATCGAATTGTTCAACCAACAAGAGGCAGAGAATAAAAGGCAAGAGGAGTTGCAACAACGTAAGGAGCAGATGTTGCAGAGAAAGGCAGAACGTGAAGCGGAAGCAATTAGGGCTAACAAGCAAGCAAGAAAAGTGATAGAAGATGAGCAGAAAATGATTAGAATGCAAGAGAAAGCCATTAGACAGGAGCAGGCCAAGGCTGAACGTCTACAAAAGGCAGCAGAAAAGAAAGCAAAACAAGCAGAGAGGATAAAACGTAAGTCTACAGTGGGGAATCCTATACCCCCCCAACACCCTATCCTGCTTGATATGATGAACATTTTGTCACCAATCTTTACAGCCATCAACAATATGCAAGTTGGGAGTGGCTCACAACAAATGGGATTGACTGCAGATGCAAGTCAGGCATTGCTTGCTCAAATAGCAACATGCCTTCAAGAAGGTATTAACCAAGTATCACCTCCTACAAGTGATCCTGACTCAGCTATTGGCGGATATCTCACGCCACCTCATTTTCCTTGCAATATCGAGAATTGATTGTATTCATATTGAATTTTGTTTTTTGATCAATGTAACAGTATATTTTGGTGATCTACTTTGCAAATCAGATTCGTTTATCTGCTTCAAGTTATAACTGTGATATGATTATAAGATGTGATAATGTTGTTATTATGTTTGGAACCTCACATATGTTTAAGGTGAGAAGTTGAATACAAGCTTTGAGTAATTTTTTCATATGTTTCAAGTATGTTCCAGCCATGTTTTTTTGTCGCACCAACCAATCAATTATTGCAGTTTGATTCAAAATATAACTATGATATGATTATAAAATGTCCTAATGTTGCTGTTGTTTTTTATTGGAAGCTCAAATTTGTATCTCTTATATGTTTGATGAGGGTTTCAACCTTCTATTTTCTGTGGTATCACTAATTACACTATGTTTCAATGTTTGTCAATAAAAAAAATCATAAAACTTTGATTGCAAACACAATTTGCAGACAATGATATGTTATTATTAGATTGTATATATATATATACACAATCTAATAAGAATATATCATTGTCTCCAAATAGTAATCTGCCAAAAAATCCGCAGGAGATGATGAGTTTAGGGATTAAAAATGCCCGACAAACCACGGTAAGTTAAACCCATACGTGTGGTTTGATGAAGGCATATGAGGCACGTGGTTAACAAGGTAATGTGTTTGGGTTGAGATTAAAGCGACCACCTCCTAGTAGACAATGATACATTCTTTGCAGACAATGATATGTTCTTATCAGATTGTATATATGTATTTGTAGATAATGATATATTCTTATCAAATTGTATGTATATATATACAATCTGATATGAATATATTTATTGTTTGCAAAATGTAATCATTGTATTTGTAGACAATGATATATTATTATCAGATTGTATGTATATATATAACTATATATATACATACAATTTGATAAGAATATATCATTGCCTGCAAATTGTAATCATTGTATTTGCAGACTATGATATATTCTTATTAATTATTACTATCAAAATTTAACAAAACTACACATTAATTATCAAATTAATTATATATATATATATATACATAGACACATATATATATAGCTATATATGTACATACATATATGCATAACAATATATATGTATGTACATATATACCTATCAATATATATATGCATATACATGGAGATATATAATTATCTAATACTAACTAATCTTATAATTATTGTATACTATTACTCAATTTATCTAACTTTCAGCCATATATATAAAAACACACATTTTTCAGTATTAGTAGGTCATTGCCAATGTAAAGTCATAGACTTTACCTGTCATTAACGCTTAATGTCTTTTGTTGATTGCGCAGAAGTCCTCGCATGCCTGCCATTAAGAGACCAATGTAGTTAAATATATTCGCCCAATCAAATAAGCATTTGTAAGAAAACTATATATTTATGAACACAATATAACAGAAAATGTAAACATATCATAAAGCATTCAAAGCAAAATGTCCCTATAGAGTTTATTGTGTTAACAAACACGGCTTCGTTGGTATGTTGATAATCCACATACTTGATTCACCTCTCGACGCTCCCGCTTGCCTGCAAAATAATTGTAATAAATGGGGGTAGTACTCGATACTCATAACATTCCCACATCAAATCATCCTTACAATATTGCATGCACAACAATAAGTTTTGATTGGAGCATTAAAATCCACAATGTTTTGATCCTTAGTATGAAGCTGAAAATAACAATGTATATTGCAAATGATGGCACCCTACATGACAGTGCAATAGAAAGGGCATATATATACATGTATATGTATGTGTATACATGTATATCTATATGCATATACATGTACATATACATATATTTATTGACAGCCGTGGCACGAAGCTGTTTGAGAGTGTGTATTGTAGGTCACATTAAATGTACTTACAAAAGATTTGAGAACAAGCGTGTAGAAAGATTTGAGAACAAGCATATTCTTCAAAATATTTCTACACGCTTTTCAAACCTTCAGTAAAGTACATTTAATATGTGCTACAATATGCACCCTCAAACAACTTTGTGCCACGGCTGTCAATAAATATATGTATATGTATATAAATATACATCTCTATGTATATACATATACATTCATACATACATGTGTATGCATGTGTACATACATATACATACACATACACATGTACGTGTATATGTATATGTATATGTATATGTACATACATATACATGTACATGCATATGTATATACATATATGTAAACTGATTATTGAAACACATAAAGTAAGTGGAAGAAAACAGATTAACCCATATCATTGTATGCTGTGATATGATTACATAATGGATAATGCTCATTTGAACAGCTAACTGAAAACTGAATAATTTGTATGCCTGAAAATAATGTAAACATTGAGTACATAAACATAAAAGAGCATATTGAATAATGAAACAGACAACATAAATGTAAATCTAGTATACTGATAAATAAAAACATGAATTTAGTTATTATGGGTGTACCAACATGAATAAGCTCCCTTTTAAGAGAAATGTGCATAGGTTGCCTTAGTAAGCTCTGAATTTTGCAAAGGATATTCAGGGAACGACCCTGGAAATTCCCTCTTATAAAAACATTTGAATGTGCAAATTGAATTTTCGTGGGAAACAATATGTCATTTCATTTTGCAATGGCCATTTATGCCTCAGTTTTGCCGTGGCTTTTACGAAATCAAATTTATATTTGGTCTAATTGACAAAATAGGTGGCTTGCATAAATTCAGTCATATATATGAATTATAATATGTTTTTTGTTTTGTTATATGTATCAAGCTGAATTTTGCAGAGGATATGTAGTGAAAGCATAGGAGAATTCGTAATGAAAATGACACTGGAAATTCCCTCTTATAAAATCATTTGAATGTGTATATTGAATGCATTGAATTGTGGTGATTGACTTTCAAATTTGAATTTTCCTTCCAAACAATCGGTCATTTCATACTGCAGTGGCCATTTATGTCTAATTTCAATGGTGCGTTGAATGAAAAAAGCCTATTTATAATTATCAATTAACCTCTTTCAAGTTACGTTTGTATGTGGGCCCGATCAATATATCACGTGGGTCCCCTAGGAGGTGGTCGCTTTAATCTCAACCCGGCCACATTACATTGTTAACCACGTGCCCCATATGCCTTCATCAAACCACGCATATGAGTTTACCTAACCACAGGTTGTCGGGCATCTTTAAACCCTAAACTCATCATCTCCCACGGTTTTCTTCCTCATTTTCACCTCTATTATCCATATAAGATTATACATATATATAATCTGATATATATAATGTATATTAGATTATACATATAATATCATACATATATACATATATATATATATATCAGATTACATATGTATAGTCTTATATGGATATATATCTATATCAGATATCTCTATAAGATTATACATTTTTAATCTTATATATATATGTCAAAATTGACATCCCTAAGATACCAAAAAAGAATGTGTTGATTGAGGCTATGGAGAAAGCAGGTATAAAATTTTATGCAATGTATATGGAGGTTGCCATGGATGTTAGCAGCTGCATAGTGACTATCCATTATTATTATTTAACCGAGGTTCAGAAGGGATGGGAGAATAGTTCATGGGGAAGGAAACTAATTGTGCAAAAGTGAAGAGCTGCATTAAATGACTTTGATCGGTTTAAAGTCATGCTTGCAAAGATTAAGGTTTGTTTTATTCTTCAAGAAGTTGGTTTTACCTCTAAAAGCTGAAAAAGAAAACTCTGCTTGAACCAGCACTAGTTTTACCTTTTTGTAGTTGGATGATATTTTTAGCATCTATGGGTTTCCATGAGGATATGAACAAATGCAAAGTAACTGAGTTATAGGGATATTAAACTGATAATGCCAATGTGTTTATTATGAATAACTAAGTTATAGGGATATATGGCAAGAAACTTGGGCATTATTAAATGGCAGACATTAATAGAGGATCATGTGAAGGTCCATGTGATGAAACCGTACACGACTTGATATGATGAAACAATACAGGGCATGATTGTATATATATATATATACACACACAATCTGATAAGAATATATCATTGTATTTGCATACAATGATATATTCACATCAGATTGTGTATATATATATATATAATCTGATAATAATATATCATTGTATTTGCATACAATGATATATTATTATCAGATTATATAAGCATAATAGGTTATGATAGCAATCCCTCCTTTGTTTCTTCAGAAAGCCTTCGGGACAAGGGGAGGCGGCGGTCAATCACCACCACAAATAACTGTTCTATATAATAGAATCTTGAACATATACAAAATAGTAGTATACGCCATGTACGGATCCTTACTGACCTTTGTTTAGTAAAGTTCCAAAGCTTCACCACAAATTGAGCTATTGGTATTCGCAGTGCTCTTACTAGTTCAAGAGCAGTCATAGTCATTTTATTCTCTATTCTATAGAACTGCTAGAGATACTCATAGTCTCTCTATAGTGGACTGTTGTGAGTGAGGAGGGATTTGAACTCCTGACACCGTGGTTCGTAGCCACGTGCTCTAATCCTCTGAGCTACAGGCCCCATCTCCACGAGATTGATGACAAATATTGCATTTCGCAGTGTGGAATGGGAAAAAAAGAACATCAGGGTAGGGTAGATTGTGTGGAAGCTGGGGGGCCACCCACAAGAGCGGGATGTGGGGGATATGTGGTAGGAGAGACTATGAAATTGTTAAAAGAATTAAATGCATTTTACGAATATGATATAATATTATTTGATGTATTGGGTGACGTGGTTTGTGGAGGTTTTACTGCTCCGTTGAACTATGTAGATTATTGTGTCATTATCACAAATAATGGATTTGATGCATTATTTGCAGCTAATCGTATTACTGCTTCTATCAAGGAAAAAGCTCATACACATCCACTCCAATTAGCAGGTTTGGTTGGAAATCGTACATCTAAAAGAGATCTTATTAATAAATATGTAGAAGCCTATCCAATGCCCGTAATAGAAGTGTTACCTCTTATTGAAGATATTAGAGTTTCGAGAGTCAAGGGGAAAACCTTATTTGAAATGGTTGGATCCGAACCATCTTTTAACTATGTATGTGAATATTATTTAGACATAGCGGATCAAATATTGTCCCAACCAGAAGGTATTGTGCCAAAGGAGATTCCAGATCGGAAATTATTTAGTTTACTCTTTGACCTTTATCTCAATCCTATTGATGAGGGGAAAGATCAAAATAATAAGGAAAATTTACTTGGATTTACGACGATTTAATCAACATAGTTATAATCATTTATGTCAGTGAACATTGATGAACCTCTCACTGTCGAATGCGAGACAGGTAATTATCATACTTTTTGTCCAATTAGCTGTGTATCTTGGTTATATCAAAAGATTGAAGATAGTTTCTTTTTAGTTGTGGGCACAAAGACATGCGGTTATTTTCTGCAAAATGCACTTGGAGTAATGATTTTTGTAGAACCTCACTATGCAATGGCAGAATTGGAAGGAGGAGATATCTCGGCTCAATTGAATGATTATGAAGGATTAAAAAAGCTTTGTATTCGAATAAGAAAAGATAGAGACCCCAACGTGATCATATGGATAGGTACTTGTACTACAGAGATAATCAAAATGG
Source organism: Sequoia sempervirens (assembly GCA_007258455.2). NCBI lineage: Eukaryota > Viridiplantae > Streptophyta > Pinopsida > Cupressales > Cupressaceae > Sequoia > Sequoia sempervirens. The sequence goes on along the minus strand of VDFB02047397.1, from coordinate 105,586,906 downwards.
ATTTGGAAGGTATGGCACCCAAACTAGAATGGCTCATTGCTATGCAAAATAAATCGCTATAGGCCTTTTGAACAATCTTTTATCTTATTCGTGTGTTGTGACTTTTTCACACATCGCCCCATTCAAAATGGGGACCCCCTAATTTTTGCTCCATTCTGGTCTTTTGGCTTGGGTTTTTCTCTCTCTCTCTCTCTCTCGCTCCGTCTCTATTCTGATGTCCGCCTTTCGAGGGTTGTGCTCATCATCGAGTTTAAACATGAAATTGACCAAGTCTGAAAATTAGGGTTCCATCTTTCCTGGTCAGTCCAAGGTCGAACAAAGTGAATAAATTGAAAATTGAGCTTAACACTATTGTCAGCATGTCTCCAGCAGGCTCCCGGCAAGTTTTCATCGGATTCTGAGGTACTTACTATTTTTAGTAAGTGTGCAGTTACAGGCAATCAGTCAGCATTTCTGAGATTCCAATAGTCACACGGCATTCAGAGCGCATCAAGCTACTTGCATGCAAAATTTGAGCGAAAACGGACAACTTTCTATTTTTAGCAATCTAGCTTCCAGCACAAATTTCAGGGCTCAGATGCAGAGTTTTTCTTTGCATGTTGGCATATTCCTTCTGGGTTTTTCGAGACCTTCGCAATGATGTAACATGCAAGACGAGACGACAACTTTCAGAATTCAGTCTTCCAAGGCTATTTTTTAGGGTTTGCATGTCAGGGTTTCTTTTGCATGTCGGATGATTCTTGATGGGTTTTTCGAGAGCTTCGCGATGGCGTGACATGCAAATGAAGATAATCACTCAGTAAGGAACTTGCTATTTTTAGCAGGTGTGTCCCAGCAGCCGCCTCCCAGCAGTTCAGAATCACGAGCTGATTGCAGTGCCACAGAAACGAAGAGAAACAGAGACCACTTGATACGCATGCAGAGCAAATTAGGGTTTCCAACTTTGGAGCCTGAAAAGAGGGGTAAAAGGTCAAAAATTTTGAAAACCGATGTAAACCATCGCGATCAGCATCCTTCAAGCTATCTGCTGGTGAAATTTCAAGTCGAACGGAGCACTTACTATTTATAGTAAGTCAATTTGGAAACAGGCTAAAAATAGCAAGTCAAGTGCATGCGTTGATGTCGACAGACAAGTCACGTGGTGAGGAGCGCCTCATTCAAATTTCGAGTCAATCGGAGCAATGGAGCTATCAGAAGCAAGAGGTTACTATTTATAGTAAATCATCTTCATAAATGGGCTATAAATAGCAGGTCAGCTAAATATGGCAGTGTCGACAGAACAACAAGATCATGAGGATGCTGCGTTTAAAATTTCAAGTCATTCCGGGCTTCAGAGATACAAAATTCAAAGGACTTACTATAAATAGCAGGGCATGAGAATTGGTGAAAAAACGAAGAAAAATTCTAAGTCCAGAACTTCATCCAGTGGACATGTCAAAATGCGCCCAGTTGATGAGGAGGCATGAAAATTTCTAAGAACAAAACTCGTCCTCCACACATGCCTAAATGCGCCCAAGGATAAGAAAGTCAAAGAAAGTCAACGATTTTTATCCTGAAGGCATAGTGAAATGCGCCCAACTTGAAGAAGGGAAAGGTTAAAAAAATTTCTAAGTATTGAACATATCCGCCACCCCCCTCCAAATGCGCCCATCCTTCTCAGAGGGTGACATGCGCCAAAGTTGCAAGAAGGTCAAAGGAAGTCAAACAAGCTCATCCTCCTCCATAGGCAAAATGCGCCCAAAAGCATGCATGTCAAGACAAAAGCAAGGAAGCTGAAAAGTCACATAAAGGCGTTTGAAAAGTTCATCCGCCAGCTAGGCTAAAATGCGCCCAAGATGGAAGCAAGTCAACAAGTCAACGTTTCTTATCCTCCTTGCATGCCTAAATGCGCCCAAACAAGGTCAAGTAGAGACAAAGAATGGAAGTTGAAGGGTCATCCTTCACCTACATGGAATGCGCCCAAGTTAGGATGGTAAAAGTATATGAAGCTGGTAAAGGAGGTGAAATGTGATTAAAAATATCTCAAGGCGTGGTCAATGCGTGGTAAATGCTAGGTGTTATCCCTCATCATATGCAAAATGCGCCCAAGGTGATAAGTGTTAGAGGAATTTTTTTCCCAATATGTGTGAGGTGGTGAAGGTAAAGGCTAGGCGTGATTTTTGAATTTCCTCTTCAAGCCTCAAATGCGCCTAAGGAGATGGGTGTTAGAAATTTTTCTAAGGCGTGGCCAAGGTGATATGTGTGTGGTGGTGAAGATAATATGCTAAGGCATGATTTTAAATCCCCTCTTCAATATGCGCCTAATGTGTTGAGTGAAGAAAAATGAAATATTTCTAAGGCGTTAGAATTTTGAATAACATTGCCTTGCAAGTGTGAAGTAAAATGCAAATGGTGAGTGAGAAATAAATTGTGCTAGGCATGAATAAAATTCTTTAAGTGAAGTTGATGTTTTACTCACAGGCAAGACTGAATAGAATTTTTTAAGGCGAAGATTTTCTAAGGCAAATTCTCAAAAGTGCGGGATGATTTAAAAAAAAAAAAATTCTAAGGCAAAAATATTTTCTCCCTTAGAAAATACGCCTAGAGCTCAAGGTGATGAATTTTCCTCTCAGAATACCGGCAAATTTTTCGGGGATGAAGTCAGAGATGGATGAATTCAAGTTCCTCAAGTCAGACCAACACAGGATGATCACAGGCGAAGAATGGATTTAATTTGACAGAATAATTTTTTTTTCTAAGGTTCAAAATTTTAAAAAAAAAATCAAATGAACCCGTTCGTTGGTTACCCATGGATTCGAAGCATTCTGAAGAAAATTTTCTTCTGGGTACTGAACATTTGCAATGATAGATGGATTTCCAAATCTTCCGCGCTTCGCCAACTTTTTTTCGGTGAAGAATTTAATCAGTGCTCAAATTGTGAATTTTCCTAAGGGAAAATTTAAAATTCTCTAAGGCAGGATGAATAAAATGTATTTTCAAAGTGAATTTCTCCGAGTGATTCGAATTTGAAGTAAGTTGCCTAGATAATTTTGATTGAATTCTTCAGTGATGAATTTTCCAGAGCTGAGGAGGAGTTTTAATTCGAATTCAAGTGATGGAGCTCCGGCTGGTGAATCAAAAATATGGATTTAAATTAAATTTTTCGAAAATAAATTTAAAGATGCCAGTCAAAGTCAAGCTTCTAGAAGAATAAGATTCCTGACGTCGAGAGACAAGTGTCAGAAATACCAGAGAGGCAAAACTCGAATTTTTGAAATGGAGTAGTGGAAATTGAATGCACTGGCTATAATTGGCTTCTTCTAGAATTCGAATTTTGGCTATAAAATGAACAAGTTTCTCACTTCCTTTTCACAGCTTCAAGAATTCGACTTGCTCTGAAGTTTGAGAATTGCTTGAAGAGTTCGAAGTTTTATTGGCGACTGCTGTTTGCTGATTGCTAAGAGCTTAAGTTCGAATTTGCTGAAGGACGCCTTGACTTGCTGGAGAAGTGCCATTGCTGAAGTCAAGAAGGGGTGCACTTGCAAGTTGCTGAAGATTCAAATCTGCATTTGAGGACCCCTTGAAGTGAGGTACAAATTCACTTCATTTGTTGCTGAAAGTTGAAGTTGCCTGTGCTGAGAGGGACGCCTTGAAACAAGGAATAGCTGAGAACTTAAAAAGTGCGAACTTGCTAATTGCTGATTGCTGAAGTGCGAATTTGCAGAAGTTCAAGTTGTTGACTGAAGTTGCTAAGGCTAAAGTCTACTTAGAAACTTTTTCTAAGTGTTGAAGTTCGAATTTATTGGAGAAGAAGCTGAGATGGCTGAGGCAAGGGCGACTGGCAAGGACAATGGTGCATCCAGACAGGCTGTGATCAAGAAGTTGAGTAAAACATTCATGCCAGAATCGAAGTTTATTTCAAAGTTGGGCAAGTTGACAGACACCAACTTGGGCTCTGTCAACCTTGAGGCCTTCAAAAATAGAATGTTGGGAATTGGAAGTCATCGGCCTTCAACCACTTCGCACAATATTGTTCGAAGTGGGTTATATGCAGCTGCTGGTTTCCCACCAGCCATTCAGTGTTCGAAGCTGATAATGGAGTGCGCCAATTATTATGAGAAGGATCATCGGTCAATCATGTCACCAGATGGCCAAGTACTAGCCAATCTTACTCCAGCGGCCATTGGTGAAGCTTTCGGGATCCCGGTGCACAGAAACATGGTTTACAAATCCAGAGAACGAGCTGAGCGGATGTATGCTTCTGCATTCGAGAGATGCACGGAGACGATTAACACTCACTGGATGAGCACTCCCAAGCCTTCTCGTACGAAGTTGCCGAAACAAATCATAGCGGAGGACTTGAAGCAAGAATATTGTGATCTCATCATGATGCTGAGCAGGGTTGGTGGTTGTGCACAGTCCTTCATTTTTGAGCCTTGGATGTTTTACTATATCAATCTTGTGCTAGAAGGAAAAGACTATGTCAATTGGGCCAAGATGATAAGTGATAATTTATAGGAGCAGCTCCTGAGCTTGAGGAGAATGAAGACGTTTTACATGAGCTCCTACATCATCTATATGTTGGCTCGTATGACGAAGTATAGGGGGATCTCTTACAAGGAACCTGTCGGTTGTGGCTCCCACCAATTTAAAATATATGATGCCTGTCCACAGTTGCATTTGGCGAGCACAACTCACTACAAGCGTGTCAACGATTCCTTCACCATGTACATCACGAGGCTGCTTCAGGAGCGATTGCATCACAGAATCTCGAGGGAAGCCCAAGAGTTGATTGAAAGGTATGGGTGCTGGTTCATACAGTTTCCAAAATTTTCTTACATTAGGCTGCAAGGTTTCTCATCATATCCATATAGGCTGCCTAAGTACCCAACAGATAGAGTTTTAATGCTAGAGATATCTAGACAATTGCTTGCCTTTGATAAGATTCAAAAGAAAAAGAAGGGAGGGGTAGAATTTCTAGTTGTCATGGGCAACTCGGATGAGGTGTGTCCTTCAATACAGGCAGCTAGAGAGGCTGAAAGTGAACTTCAATTTTATCATTTCTCATATCATATTAGCCGACAGCACTACGACCCACATCATAACATCAAATGGGTACTGTCAAAGGAGTTTAAACATAAGGCCACCATTAAAGATTATTGGGCTGATGTGGCTGATGAGATTGAAGTAAGGAAAAGGATGTTTTCTCGGTTGCCGATTACTTTGATTAGGGAGTGTGAAGTGGTGCCGGTTCCAGACCAGGTGAATGAGGATATGGATGTTGTTCATCCAGATTATGCAGCTGTTAGAGACACTCCACTTCCACCTCCAGATTGGTCAGAGCCTGAGATTGCTGATTTGGACACACTTTTTATCCCGGTCCTGACATTCACTAGAGCATGGGTTGATAGGCGAGTAAACAAGTTGAAGAGTAGGTCAATTGTTTTGACTTACAACATGATGGGAGATCACAGGACACCCACCACAGGCAGAAAGAAACAGATTACACGAGGTCCAGAGCCCAGAAAGAAAGAGCTAGTTCGACAGGAGCCTACTCAGCCAGAACCTCCACAAGTCACAGTTGCATCACCATTGGAGACCCGTTCTCCAAGTATACAGGAGGTTTCCTTGTTTGCTGATTAGAGGAATGCACTGAATCAGGTGCAAGTAGTACAGGATATTGTTCAGCCTCCACGGAGAGAGTCCGTTGGCCAGAGTGTCAACGCACCTGTTAGGGTTGATCAGCAAGATGGTGAGGGGACTATTACTGACCCTCAGTTTCAGCAGGAATTAGAGGCGGCAATGAATGATGATGATATAGTTTCAGGTGACACTCAGCTGCTTGAGGATGATGAGCCTCGCCAGAATGATATACAAGTTGAGCAAGTTAGAGAAGTCGAGGCACAGGAGCAGCAGCCCTTCGATATACAGTACGATGTGCCTGATTGGCTTAGGGATAGAATGAGAAGAAGCCCCAGTGAGGAGCTTGATTCGGCAGTTGAGATGGAAGAATTTTTGAACAGGATCAGTGCACCTCCACAAAAGAAGGCAAGAAAGTTTTCGAAGATATCCACTGAAGAGGATGGTTCTCGTACCCTTCATGTAGCTATGCCACGAGTTGAGTGTGACCGAAATGAAGCAATACCTGAGAATTATGTGGTCACGACTCTGGATTTGGGACGCCCCACTGGTGCGCAGATTGTAGAGGAGTGTGATAACTCCTACCTCGCCCTCAAAGACAGATTATTCAAGAAAGAAGGAAAATATAAAAGGCTGAAAAGAGAACACAAGGCTTTAAAGATATGTTCAGCAGTTGTCTCATTCTCAAGGGCAGGATATTCCAGTTATAGAGCCTCCAACAGAGATACCCAGGGAGTCCATCAGTGGCTTGATGGAGTTAGGAAAGATGGTGCAGGAAGCAGACAGGTGGGTCACGGGGGTTCGTGCTGAGACAGAGAAGTTTATGGAGGACCTTGCTTTTGCTTTTCAGCAGGCCTCTAGTATTTTGACACAGATGGATGCAGTGGATCATGCTTGGGGCGATGCTTCTATCTATCAGAGCAAAGTAATTCAGCGTCTTGAGGTATTGAGA
>VDFB02047397.1:105545994-105580235 GCA_007258455.2 Sequoia sempervirens | reverse complement strand
AATTCTCCTATGCTTTCACTACATATCCTCTGCAAAATTCAGCTTGATACATATAACAAAACAAAAAACATATTATAATTCATATATATGACTGAATTTATGCAAGCCACCTATTTTGTCAATTAGACCAAATATAAATTTGATTTCGTAAAAGCCACGGCAAAACTGAGGCATAAATGGCCATTGCAAAATGAAATGACATATTGTTTCCCACGAAAATTCAATTTGCACATTCAAATGTTTTTATAAGAGGGAATTTCCAGGGTCGTTCCCTGAATATCCTTTGCAAAATTCAGAGCTTACTAAGGCAACCTATGCACATTTCTCTTAAAAGGGAGCTTATTCATGTTGGTACACCCATAATAACTAAATTCATGTTTTTATTTATCAGTATACTAGATTTACATTTATGTTGTCTGTTTCATTATTCAATATGCTCTTTTATGTTTATGTACTCAATGTTTACATTATTTTCAGGCATACAAATTATTCAGTTTTCAGTTAGCTGTTCAAATGAGCATTATCCATTATGTAATCATATCACAGCATACAATGATATGGGTTAATCTGTTTTCTTCCACTTACTTTATGTGTTTCAATAATCAGTTTACATATATGTATATACATATGCATGTACATGTATATGTATGTACATATACATATACATATACATATACACGTACATGTGTATGTGTATGTATATGTATGTACACATGCATACACATGTATGTATGAATGTATATGTATATACATAGAGATGTATATTTATATACATATACATATATTTATTGACAGCCGTGGCACAAAGTTGTTTGAGGGTGCATATTGTAGCACATATTAAATGTACTTTACTGAAGGTTTGAAAAGCGTGTAGAAATATTTTGAAGAATATGCTTGTTCTCAAATCTTTCTACACGCTTGTTCTCAAATCTTTTGTAAGTACATTTAATGTGACCTACAATACACACTCTCAAACAGCTTCGTGCCACGGCTGTCAATAAATATATGTATATGTACATGTATATGCATATAGATATACATGTATACACATACATATACATGTATATATATGCCCTTTCTATTGCACTGTCATGTAGGGTGCCATCATTTGCAATATACATTGTTATTTTCAGCTTCATACTAAGGATCAAAACATTGTGGATTTTAATGCTCCAATCAAAACTTATTGTTGTGCATGCAATATTGTAAGGATGATTTGATGTGGGAATGTTATGAGTATCGAGTACTACCCCCATTTATTACAATTATTTTGCAGGCAAGCGGGAGCGTCGAGAGGTGAATCAAGTATGTGGATTATCAACATACCAACGAAGCCGTGTTTGTTAACACAATAAACTCTATAGGGACATTTTGCTTTGAATGCTTTATGATATGTTTACATTTTCTGTTATATTGTGTTCATAAATATATAGTTTTCTTACAAATGCTTATTTGATTGGGCGAATATATTTAACTACATTGGTCTCTTAATGGCAGGCATGCGAGGACTTCTGCGCAATCAACAAAAGACATTAAGCGTTAATGACAGGTAAAGTCTATGACTTTACATTGGCAATGACCTACTAATACTGAAAAATGTGTGTTTTTATATATATGGCTGAAAGTTAGATAAATTGAGTAATAGTATACAATAATTATAAGATTAGTTAGTATTAGATAATTATATATCTCCATGTATATGCATATATATATTGATAGGTATATATGTACATACATATATATTGTTATGCATATATGTATGTACATATATAGCTATATATATATGTGTCTATGTATATATATATATATATAATTAATTTGATAATTAATGTGTAGTTTTGTTAAATTTTGATAGTAATAATTAATAAGAATATATCATAGTCTGCAAATACAATGATTACAATTTGCAGGCAATGATATATTCTTATCAAATTGTATGTATATATATAGTTATATATATACATACAATCTGATAATAATATATCATTGTCTACAAATACAATGATTACATTTTGCAAACAATAAATATATTCATATCAGATTGTATATATATACATACAATTTGATAAGAATATATCATTATCTACAAATACATATATACAATCTGATAAGAACATATCATTGTCTGCAAAGAATGTATCATTGTCTACTAGGAGGTGGTCGCTTTAATCTCAACCCAAACACATTACCTTGTTAACCACGTGCCTCATATGCCTTCATCAAACCACACGTATGGGTTTAACTTACCGTGGTTTGTCGGGCATTTTTAATCCCTAAACTCATCATCTCCTGCGGATTTTTTGGCAGATTACTATTTGGAGACAATGATATATTCTTATTAGATTGTGTATATATATATATACAATCTAATAATAACATATCATTGTCTGCAAATTGTGTTTGCAATCAAAGTTTTATGATTTTTTTTATTGACAAACATTGAAACATAGTGTAATTAGTGATACCACAGAAAATAGAAGGTTGAAACCCTCATCAAACATATAAGAGATACAAATTTGAGCTTCCAATAAAAAACAACAGCAACATTAGGACATTTTATAATCATATCATAGTTATATTTTGAATCAAACTGCAATAATTGATTGGTTGGTGCGACAAAAAAACATGGCTGGAACATACTTGAAACATATGAAAAAATTACTCAAAGCTTGTATTCAACTTCTCACCTTAAACATATGTGAGGTTCCAAACATAATAACAACATTATCACATCTTATAATCATATCACAGTTATAACTTGAAGCAGATAAACGAATCTGATTTGCAAAGTAGATCACCAAAATATACTGTTACATTGATCAAAAAACAAAATTCAATATGAATACAATCAATTCTCGATATTGCAAGGAAAATGAGGTGGCGTGAGATATCCGCCAATAGCTGAGTCAGGATCACTTGTAGGAGGTGATACTTGGTTAATACCTTCTTGAAGGCATGTTGCTATTTGAGCAAGCAATGCCTGACTTGCATCTGCAGTCAATCCCATTTGTTGTGAGCCACTCCCAACTTGCATATTGTTGATGGCTGTAAAGATTGGTGACAAAATGTTCATCATATCAAGCAGGATAGGGTGTTGGGGGGGTATAGGATTCCCCACTGTAGACTTACGTTTTATCCTCTCTGCTTGTTTTGCTTTCTTTTCTGCTGCCTTTTGTAGACGTTCAGCCTTGGCCTGCTCCTGTCTAATGGCTTTCTCTTGCATTCTAATCATTTTCTGCTCATCTTCTATCACTTTTCTTGCTTGCTTGTTAGCCCTAATTGCTTCCGCTTCACGTTCTGCCTTTCTCTGCAACATCTGCTCCTTACGTTGTTGCAACTCCTCTTGCCTTTTATTCTCTGCCTCTTGTTGGTTGAACAATTCGATGAAAGCGTCGGATGTTAGTACTTGGGATTGCCTACTAAGGTGAAACACTCCTGAATGACCTCCCCGTGATGTTCCTTGCACCCTCTGCACTGGAAGTTTCAAGAATTTGCTGTTTGGTCTTGTTGTTTGCTGTCCATCATGTAGGGTGCATGGCACAAATTGAGCTTCTTCCTCACTAATTGCATTGTCATCTTCACTTTGACCATCACTATGCTCTTCCCAATTACTTGCAGTAGTGAGGTAATGTATTACTTCAGCTGGATCATCGTGTGGTGGGAAGGCATAGAAAGGGTGACTTCTTCCTCAGTCGGATTTAATTGCACTCCAAGGTTTGTGGCTGCTTCATGCATCCATTCCGGTTGGCTAACTTGAGTTGACAAACTCAAGCTTGCTGATGTAGTCGCTGTATCTTCATTGCAGGGTGCAATAACTAGTTGAACTTCTGGTTGGAAATCTACAAAAATTGGTTGGATTTCTGGTTGAATGTGTGTTGTAGTTTCATCACCTTTATTGCATTCTGCTGCAACATCACTTGCCACATCCCTTGCATCGTATTCCCTCACAAAACCATATATTACATCCTCATTGTAACCAAGTAGACGCAAGCATGTCTCTGCTGCCATAACATCTTCATTTTCTGTTGTGATTGCTTCATCTTTTGTTGTAGGAGTTGTAACATCATCTTCAACAACATAGCCCTCACTTGGCCCCATGTCGCTATCAAGGGCTGACCGATTATGAGGTCAAATTCCTTTTCTATGGAACCCACTAACAATGTTGTTTAGTTTTAATGCTTTTTTGAAAGCTTGGCTTGCAAGAGTTGCCGACTCTTCATGTTCGATATCAATATGCGGGTTTGTAGCTTGCCAAATGGTTCTTTGCTTTCTGAAATATGCCTTGAATGGAGCAAAAACATTGACATCCAATGGCTATAGCTTGTGATTGGTATGAGCAGGTAGCATTAGTAGGTCTATGCCTAATTTTCTTGATTCTTCAATGGTCTTGATAGCCACGTGGCTGCCATGACTGTCAAAAATGAGAAGGCTCCTGTTTGTCGGTGAAACCCCATCGGGGATAATAGCTGCAAAATGGTCTAACCATTTGACAAATAGTTCCTTTGTCATCCAAGCATGTTCTTGGACTGCCATTAATGCCCCTATCTCGCAATTTATGATATAGTTCTGCATGTGCCTCTTTGATTTAAACAAGTAGAACCAAGGAATACTTATCCCAACCGCACTTACTCTAGCCAACACTGTGATCCACTTTTTACTTTTTGATACCAAATGTGGTGCACATTTTGCACCGAATTTGGCAATAACTCTCATGCCACAGTTCCTACCAGCCTAAATACCAGTCTCATCACAGTTCCATATTCAACTTGCTCCATAGTGGTTAAGGTTGATCATATTCTCGAGGTTGTCGTAGAATGCTTGCACAATAGAAGGACAAACCATAATCGCTCTGTCACTATCGACTCCTTCAGCTATTTTGATTGTCAAATCTGGGTGCTTTCTTCGAAATCCTACCTGCTATGACCTCTCGGGGACCCTATTTGTGAAAGGATTGAGCCGATTTGTAGTTATTTGGACAATTGTGGCTTGTAGCTGATTATTTGCAGTCTGTGGCCCAATTCTGCCATGTCCTTGCACCATTGGACAACTTCAGTCTCCTCTTAAGATAAAATGGTACGTGGACCCCTCCTCTTGGTGGTGGTAACTCCTAATAGCCACACCCTCATACTACTAGGTGGTATACCCCACTTGATTGTTGCTGCCTTGATTGACATGTTGTGTTCTTCGACACTTTTAACCGCTCCTTCCATATCAACATATGTCCACTGCCTAATGGGTATAGGTGAGGGCATTTGCACAGCAGGTTGAACATTTGGCTGAACAGGAGGTTTGGCTTTTGTTGTGTTGGTGGCTTCATCCATAGAGTCGAGAACATCTTGTTGGCTGGGAATTGCATGCACTTCCTCAGCAGACATTGTTTCAACGAAGTGCACCCCACGAGTGACTCTAATGCTGTGTTGTCCTCTTCCTACAACCCTTTTTGTCCTTCTAGCAAGTGCCATAATTTTCCACTTGACCTGCATAGACAGTAAGAATTGCATAACTTGTTAGTGCAACAAAGAATATATCATTGCCTGCATAGATATATATACAATCTGATAAGAACATATCATTCTTTACAAAAATATATATACAATCTGATTAGAACATATCATTGTCAGCGAAGCTTCATGTGATTAAATTTCATGATTATAATGTAGCGATTCAAAGAGAATCCGACAAAATTTATATACCCATTTAATTTCATGTGCATATTATAATTACTGAACATATAGAACGTCTACTCATTAACCCGTATCCTGAAACCCATAAAATTTCATGATTATAACGACGTTTGACAGTATACCCATTAAATTTCATGATTATACTTGGTCAAATTTCCGTCAATGTTCGGTTTAAATCACATTACATGTGATTAGTTCATAGAATAATGCCAAAAAAAAGCATAACAATCAAACCCTCAATATCATTGACAGAATAATTCACGAGGGATCAAATTTCTACCAGTCACATGTAAATAGAAATGACATATAAAATGATTTTTAAATCATTTCAATTTAGATGTGACTGGTAGAAATTTGATCCCTCATGAATTATTCTATGGTATCGAGGGTTTGATTGCTATGCTTTTTTTGGCATTATTCTATGAACTAATCACATTAAACAGAACATTGACGGAAATTTGACCAAGTATAATCATGAAATTTAATGGGTATACTGTCAAACGTCGTTATAATCATGAAATTTTATGGGTTTCAGGATACGGGTTAATGAGTAGACGTTCTATATGTTCAGTAATTATAATATGCACATGAAATTAAATGGGTATACAGATTTTGTCAGATTCTCTTCAAATCCCTACATTATAATCATGAAATTTAATCACATGAAGCTTCACAAACAATGATATGTTCTAATTAGATTGTATATATATTTTTGCAGAGAATGATATGTTCTTATTAGATTGTAGATATATCTATACAGACAATGATATATTCTTTGCTGCATTAACAAGTTATGCAATTCTTACTGTCTGTGCAGGTCAAGTGGAAAATCATGACACCTGTTAGAAGGACAAAAGGGGTTGTACGAAGAGGACAACGCGCCATTAGAGTTATTCATGGGGTGCACTTTGTTGAAACAGTCTACTAAGGAAGTGCATGCAATTCCCAGCCAACAAGATGTTCCCGACTCTGTGGATGAAGCCATCAACACAACAAAAGCCGAACCTCCTGTTCAGCCAGATGTTCAACTTGCTGTGCAAATGCCCTCACCTGTACCCATTAGAAAGTGGACATATGCTGATATGGAAGGAGCAGTTAAAAGTGTCGAAGAACACAACATGTCAATCGGGGCAACAACAATCAAGTGGGGTATGCCACCTAGCAGTTTGAGGGCGTGGCTGTTAGGAGTTACCACCACCAAGAGGAGGGGTCCACGTACCATTTTATCTGAAGAGGAGATTGAAGTTGTTCAATGGTGCAAGGACATGTCAGAATTGGGCCATGGACTGCAAGTAAATCAACTACAAACCACAGTTGCCCAAATAATTGCAAGTCGGTTCAATCATTTCACAAATGGGGTCCTTGGGAGGTCATGGTGGGCAGGATTTCGAAGAAGGCACCCATATTTGACAATCAAAATAGCTGAAGGAGTGGACAGTGATAGAGCGATTATAGTTCGTCCTTCTGTCGTGCAAGCATTCTACGACAACTTCGAGAATATGATCAACCTTAACCACTATGGAGTAAGTCGAATATGGAACTGCGATGAGACTAGTATTCAGGTTGGTAGGAACTGTGGCATGGGAGTTATTGCCAAATTGGGTGCAAATGTGTACCACATTTGGTATCAAAAAGTATAGAGTGGATCACAGTGCTGGCTTGTGTAAGTGCGGCTGGGATAAGTATTCCTGGGTTCTACTTGTTTAAATTAAAGAGGCACATGCAAAACTATATCATAAATTGCAAGATAGGGCATTGATGGCAGTCCAAGAACATGCTTGGATGACAAAGGAACTATTTGTCAAATGGTTAGACCATTTTGCAGCTAATATCCCCGATGGGGTTTCACCGACAAATAGGGGCCTTATCATTTTTGACGGTCATGACAACCACGTGGCTTTCAAGACCATTGAAGAATCAAGAAAAATTCAGAATAGACCTACTAACGCTGCCTGCTCATACCAGTCACAAGCTGCAGCCATTGGATGTCAGCATTTTTGCTCCATTTAAGGCATATTTTAGAGAGCAAAGAACCATTTGGCAAGCTGCAAACCCGCATATTGATATCGAATGTGAAGAGTTGGCAACTCTTGCAAGCCAAGCTTTCAAAAGAGCGTTGAAACCAAACAACATTGTTAGTGGGTTCCGTAGAAAAGGAATTTGGCCTCTTAATCGGTCAACCCTTGACAGCGACATGGGGCCAAGTGAAGGCTATGTTGTAGAAGATGATGTTGCAACTCCTACAACAGAAGATGAAGCAGTCACAATGGAAAATGAAGACGATGTTATGGAAGCAGAGACATGCTTGCTTCTACTTGGTTACAATGAGGATGTAATAGATGGTTTTGTGAGGGAATACGATGCAAGGGATGTGGCAAGTGATGTTGCAGCAAAATGCAATAAAGGTGATGAAACTACAACACACATTCAACCAAAAATCCAACTAGTTTTTGCAGATTTCCAACCAGAAGTTCAACTAGTTATTGCACCCTATTCTGCTTGATATGATGAGCATTTTGTCACCAGCCTTTACAACCATCAACAATATGCAATTTAGGAGTGGCTCACAACAAATGGGATTGATTGCAGATGCAAGCCAGACATTGCTTGCTCAAATAGCGACATGCCTTCAAGGAGGTATTAACCAAGTATCACCTCCTATAAGTGGACCTGACTCAGCTATTGGCGGATATCTCACGCCACCTCTTTTTCCTTGCAATATCGAGAATTGATTATGTTCATATTGAATTTTGTTTTTTGATCAATGTAGCAGTATATTTTGGTGATCTGCTTTGCAAATCAGATCTATTTATCTGTTTCAAGTTATAATTGTGATATGATTATAAGATGTGATAATGCTGCTGTTATTATGTTTGAAACTTCACATATGTTTAAGGTGAGAAGTTGAATACAAGCTTTGAGTAATATTTTCATATGTTTCAAGTATGTTCCAGCCATGTTTTTCTGTCGCACCACCCAATCAATTATTGCAGTTTGATTCAAAATATAATTGTGATATGATTATAAAATGTCCTAATGTTGCTGTTGTTTTTTATTGGAACCTCAAATTTGTATCTCTTATATGTTTGACGAGGGTTTCAACCTTCTATTTTTTGTGGTATTACTAATTACAGTATGTTTTAGTGTTTGTCAATAAAAAAAATCATAAAACTTTGATTACAAACACAATTTGCAGACAATGATATGTTATTATCAGATTGTATATATATATATTTGCAGACAATGATATATTCTTATATACATACATACATACAGTAATATGATAAGAATATATCATTGGTCACAAATAGTAATCTGCCAAAAAATCCGTGGGAGATGATGAGTTTAGGGCTTAAAAATGCCTGACAAACCGCAGTTAGGTAAACCCATACGTGTGGTTTGATGAAGGCATATGGGGCATGTGGTTAACAAGGTAATGTGGTCGGGTTGAGATTAAAGTGACCACCTCCTAGAAGACGATGATACATTCTTTGCAGACAATGATATGTTCTTATCAGATTGTATATATGTATTTGCAGACAATGATATATTTCTTATTAATTATCAGTATCAAAATTTAAAAAAACTACATATTAATTATCAGTTATATACATACATATATACCTATCAATATATATATATATATGTATATAAATGTAGATATATAATTAATCTAATACTAACTAATCTCATAATTATTGTATACTATTACTCAATTCATCTAACTTTCAACCATATATATAAAAACACATATTTTTCAGTATTACTAGGTCATTGCCAAAGTAAAGTCATAGACTTCACCTGTCATTAATGCTTAATGTCTTCTGTTCATTGCGGAGAAGTCCTTGCATGCCTGCCATTAAGAGACCAATGTAGTTAAATGTATTCGCCCAATCTAATAAGCATTTGTAAGAAAACTATATATTTATGAACACAATATATCAGAAAATGTAAACATATCATAAAGCATTTAGAGCAAAATGTCCCTATAGAGTTTATTGTGTTAACAAACACAGTTTCGTTGGTATGTTGATAATCCACATACTTGATTCACCTCTTGACGCTCCCGCTTGCCTACAAAATAATTGTAATAAACGGGGGTAGTACTTGGTACTCGTAACATTCCCACATCAAATCATCCTTACAATATTGCATGCACAACAATAAGAGTTTTGATTAGAGCATTAAAATCCACAATGCTCTGATCCTTAGTGTGAAGTTGAAAATAACAGTGTAGATTGCATATGATGGCACCCTACATGGCAGTGCAATAGAAAGGACATATATACATGTATATGTATGTGTATACATGTATATCTATATGCATAGACATGTACATATACATATATTTATTGACAGCCGTGGCATGAAGCTGTTTGAGGGTGTGTATTGTAGGTCACATTAAATGTACTGTACAGAAGATTTGAGAACAAGCATGTAGAAAGATTTGAGAACAAGTGTATTTTTCGAAATCTTTCTACACGCTTCTCAAACCTTTAGTAAAGTACATTTAATATGTGCTACAATATGCACCCTCAAACAACTTCGTGCTACGGTTGTCAATAAATATATAAATATATGTATATGTATATAAATATACATGTTTATGTATATATATATACCTTCATACATACATATGTATATACACATGTAAATGTACATACATATACATGTACATGCATATGTATATACATATATGTAATCTGATTATTGAAACACATAAAATAAGTGGAAGAAAACAGATTAACCCATATCATTGTATGCTGTGATATGATTACATAATGGATAATGCTCATTTGAACAGCTAACTGAAAACTGAATAATTTGTATGCTTGAAAATAATGTAAACACTGAGTACATAAATATAAAAGGGTATATTGAATAATGAAACAGACAACATAAATTTAAATCTAGTATACTGATAAATAAAAACATGAATTTAGTTATTCTGGGTGTACCAACATGAAGAAGCTCCCTTTTAAGAGGAATGTGCATAGGTTGCCTTAGTAAGCTCTGAATTTTGCAGAGGATATTCGGGGAATGACCCTGGAAATTCCCTCTTATAAAAACATTCGAAGGTGCAAATTGAATTTTTGTGGGAAACAATATGTCATTTCATTTTGCAGTGGCCATTTATGCCTCAGTTCTATCGTGGCTTTTAGGAAATCAAATTTATATTTGGTCTAATTGACAAAATAGGTGGCTTGCATAAATTCAGTCATATATATGAATTATAATATGTTTTTTGTTTTGTTATGTGTACCAAGCTGAATTTTGCAGAGGATATGCAGTGAAAGCATAGGAGAATTCTTAATGAAAATGACATTGGAAATTCCCTCTTATAAAATCATTCAAATGTGTATATTGAATGCATTGAATTGTGGTGATTGACTTTCAAATTTGAATTTTCCTGCCAAACAATCGGTCATTTCATACTGCAGTGGCCATTTATGTCTAATTTCAATTGTGCGTTGAATGAAAAAAAGCCTATTTATAATTATCAATTAACCTATTTCAAGTTGCGTTTGTATGTGGACCCGATCAATATATCACGTGGGTCCGCTAGGAGGTGGTTTCTTTAATCTCAACCCGACCACATTACATTGTTAACCACGTGCCCCATATGCCTTCATCAAACCACTCGTATGAGTTTACCTAACCACAGGTTGCCGGGTATCTTTAAGTCCTAAACTCATCATCTCCTGCTGTTTTCTTCCTCATTTTCACCTCTATTATCCATATAAGATTATACATATTTGTAATCTAATATATATAATGTATATAGATTATATATATCAAATCTACATATAGATTATATATATCAGATTACATATATATACTCTTATATAGATATATATCTATATTAGATTACATATGTATAGTCTTATATGGATATATATCTATATCAGATATCTATATAAGATTATACATTTTTAATCTAATATATATATCAAAATTGACATCCCTAAGATACCAAAAAGGAATGTGTTGATTGAGGCTATGGAGAAAGCAAGTATAAAATTTTATGCAATGCATTTGGAGGTTGCCATGGATGTTAGCAGCTGCATAGTGACTATCCATTGTTATTATTTAACCGAGGTTCAAAAGGGAAGGGAGAATAGTTCATGGGGAAGGAAACTAATTGTGCAAAAGCGAAGAGCTGCATTAAATGACTTTGATCGGTTTAAAGTCATGCTTGTGAAGATTAAGGTTTGTTTTATACTTCAAGAAGTTGGTTTTACATCTAAGCTGAAAAATAAAACTCTACTTGAACCAGCATTGGTTTTACCTTTTTGTAGTTGGATGATATTTTTAGCATCTGTGGGTTTCCATGAGGATATGAACAAATGCAAAGTAACTGAGTTATAGGGATATTAAATTGATAATTCCAATGTGTTTATTAAAGATAATTGAGTTATAGGGATATATGGCAAGAAACTTGGACATTATTAAATGGCAAACATTGATAGAGGATCATGTTAAGGTCCATGTGATGAAACCATACACGGCTTGATATGACGAAACACTACAGGGCATGACTATATATATATATACACACACAATCTGATAAGAATAAATCATTGTATTTGCATACAATGATATATTCACATCAGATTGTGTATATATATATCAAGCCTCATGCTGTGTAGGGTTTCATCACATGAACCTATATATATATATATATATATATAATTGTTTGCAAATATATATATATATATACAATCTGATAAGAACATATCATTGTCTGAGAAGAATATATCATTGTCTGCAAAAATATATATACATTCTAATAATAACATATCATTGTCTGAAAATAATATATCATTGTCCGCAAAAATATATATACAATCTGATAAGAACATATCATTGTCTGAAAAGAATATATCATTCTCTGCTAAAATATATTTACAATGTGATTAGAATATATCATTGTCTGCGAAGCTTCATGTGATGAAACCCTACACGGCTTGATATGATGAAACTCTACATGGCATGATTGTATATATATATATATATATAAAGATAACTGAGTTATAGGGATATATGGCAAGAAACTTGGGCATTATTAAATGGCAGACATTGATAGAGGATCATGTTAAGGTCCATGTGATGAAACCGTACACGACTTGATATGATGAAACACTACAGGGCATGACTTTATATATATCTATAACTCAATTATATATATATAACTGTCTGCAAATTGTAATATTAAAACCGGTTTATAAATTGGGACAAAAACTGTATACCCATTAATTTTCATTATTATAAGGTAGGGATTCGAAGAGATTCCAACAAAATCTTTATACCCATTTAATTTCATGTGCATATTGTAATTACTGAAAATAGAAAACGTCTACCCATTAACCCGTATCCTGAAACCCCTCAATAATTTGGGGCAAAAACTGAAAACCCAAAAAATTTCATGATTATACCGACGTTTAACAATATACCCATTAAATTTCATGATTATACTTGGTCAAAATTTCGGCAATGTTTTGTTTAAATCACATTACATGTGATTAGTTCATTGAATAATGTAAAAAAAATCATAGCAGTCAAACCTTCGATGCCATAGACAGAATAATTCACGAGGGATCAAATTTCTACCAGTCACATGTAAATAGAAATGATTACAGTCAAACCCTTAATGCCATACAGAGAAATGATTTTTAAACACACCAAAATGCACTCAAACATCGTTGACGCCAACAAAAACCCACTGTTGAACAAACAATCTTGCAGGTGAAGAGGTGGAGATGTTACTTGCAGCAGAAGGGAGCCGAAGGAAGTCACCATGGTCGCACGAGCTCGTGTCGATGACGGGAGAGAGGAGACCACAATGAAAACCAAGGAAAAATCCACAAGAGATGATGAGTTTAGGGCTTAAAGCTGCCCAACAACCCGTGGTTAGGTTAACTCATACGCATGGTTTGATGAAGGCATATGGGGCATGTGGTTAACAATGTAATGTGGTGAGGTTGAGATTAAAGCGACCACCTCCTAGCGGACCCACGTGATATTTTGACTGGGCCCACATACAATCGTATCTTGAAAAAGGTTAATTGTTAATTATAAATAGGCATTTTTAAAATTTTCTTTTGGATTTATAATGAATAGGTATGGGCGAAGTAATGAAAATATAGCGAACGAAGGTCCAAAAACACCTTTTTTAAGCACCTTTTTTGAGCACTTTTCGCTTTATGGGTTCGAGAAGGCTCGTTTTAAATACCCAGAAGCTAAATTTTTCTTTTTAAGGTCCTAACTCGCTTACGAAGAAGCCCAATTTTTTTTTTGAAATCGGACCTATTTTGCACTTTGCACGAATGCGCGGAGTTAGCCTTGGCGACTACTGGTACGTCTCCCCTACCTTTGAAGGAACATGTCCTTATTTTATGCTGTTTAATATACTTTATTTGCTGATAATATATTTTGTTAAATATTTCTTGTTTGATGTATTTTTATTAATATTATTTTATATCTCTTTTTGAATTATATTTAATATTTATTTTATATTACCAATATTTATACTTATAATTATAATATTATCTTGGTAATTATAATTATAATAATAATATTTAAATGGCAATTACTTATATTTACATTTTGATATTTATTCAAATTTGTTATTTGTATTTTAATGTTTCATATTTGATGTTACAATTTTGGAGGACATGACAGTTGTACTTGGAATAATGTTGATTATTGCTTGCCTTTGTTTGTGCCTTGCACCACAGAACCATTTTTCCAATTTAAAGCTTTGATACCAGTTATAATGGAATTTATTCAATGCACAAACATAACACCAACAATAATTCACAATTAAAGAATAGGAAAGAATAGATCATGCAATAAGCAAAAGTCAATGACAATCATGCTAAATATTAGCTCCAAAAACAGAGCCTCCTTAAAGGGGCTACCTCTGAAAGAAATGCAATAGGAATAGATTTTGTAGGTATGATGCCAATTAGAACTACCACCTTCAATTTATAGCTAATTATGTTAGGGTGATATCTATGTTGCCAATTTGGTCAAGTACTCCTACAACCATTAAATCTAGAAATTATGAAATGACCAACTCAAAGGTTATGTATGCCGCAAGTCAGCAAATCCATAACCAGATCCACATAATGGAGTCAGAGCGTAGCAATGTGCACTAGAATTTGGCTAATTACTCCTACAATCATTAAATCTAGAAACTATGGAATGGCCAACTCAAAGGTTATGTATGCCACAAGTCAACAACTCCATAACCAGATCCATGTAATGGACGCAAAGCATAATAATGTGCACTAGACTTTGGCTCCAATTGGTCGTGGAACTCGTTTGGTTGTGTCTATTGTTTGTCTTGTTGGATAATTTTTATGTCGATGCCACTATTCATTCCTTGCACTTCTATTGCATTCAATTGATGTTAAAAAAACTTACAAGTATTGTATTAAAAAAGGAGGTGGGTTATTAAACCGGCCAACTTATGTTACAGCTGATCATAAGTTGGCCAAGGTACCAACGAGGGAAATCGTACAATCAAAATAAAAACGGTTCTTGATTTGATCATAAATCAAGCAAATTGACATAAATGTGTGAGAGACTTGCATCTTTTTCTTTTCAGTATCTGGCTTTTTCAAGATAAGGGCCTGTTGTGACCTAATTCACACATCGCCCCATTGCAAATGGGGACCCTCCTTGGTTTGCCCGTTTCGTTTTTCCTTGAGCTTCATTTTCATGGTTCTTTTTGCTCTGGGGTTTTTGAGATAGAGTTTTTAATCATCATTCAGAGCTAGGTTGAGATTTTGAGCCAGAATTAGTGCCTAAACACCTCAGACGGACTCGGAAGGCCTGAGGGACAAAGATCGACTGTCGTTTCAGTCAATTCTAACATCTACTTTTTGGGGATTGACCCTCCGGACCCCTATTTTTTAGGGACTTCATTTTTGGCATTTTTGGCATTTTTGGCCCATGTTGAACTTCCTATTTTTAGGGGCTATTTTTGGAAAGTTACTATTTTTGGAAAAGTTTCTATTTTTGGCAGGGTTCCTATCTTTAGAAAGTGCCCGGATTTCAAAAAATCAGTCAGAAGTCCCAAAAAACCAATGGAAAATCACAGAAAATCAATTGAAAATCTGGAAAAATTCATAGAAAAGTCTGAAAAATTATGAAATCCATGGTGAAATCTAAATAAGTATGAAGGCTGGTCTGAAACTAGACATGGCAAAAGGGCTGGAAAGTTCGCCCAGCGTATAGAATGGAGATGGCAAGAAGCCTTGGAAGTCCGCCCAACTTCATGAAGGCATGGAAAGTCAAGTGGGAACTCCTATGGCAAGTCTGCCCAGCCTAGATGAGCAAGTGGAAATCTCCTTAGAAAGTCCAACCTCCTAGGAAGAGCATATGGAAAAGAGTGAAGAAAATCCGCCCAACACTTTAACTCATGTGGAAAATGCTTTATAAAGTCCGCCCAGCTAGAGAGGTGAATGGAAAATCATGTGGAAAGTCCTCCTAAAAGTCTGCCATCTCTTAGAAAGTCAAGTGGAAACTCCTATGGGAAGTCCGCCATGTAGAGAGGGTTATTTGGAAAGAGCTCTAGAAAGTCCACTAGCCTTGAATAGCAATTGGAAAATCATCTAGCAAGTCCGCTAACCCTTGAAGTGGATGAATGGAAAAAGGTTAAGAAAGTCCACCTCTCCTTGGCATAAAGTCTTTGAAGTCCGCCTAGAGAGAGGTAGATAAATGGCGATAAGGAAGGAAGTTCGCCATTCCTAGAAGGCTGTGGAAAAATGAATGACGAGGAGCCTTGAAAGTCTGCCATGAAGAGATAACAAGAAGAAAATCACCTTGAAAGTACGACATGACACTTGAATGGAAAATAAATGGAACAAGTCTAAGAAAATTCGCCATGAGTAGAGAGAGAGTATGGCAAATCAATGAGAAGTTCGATTTCAGGAGATAGAAATGGAGAGTTCAACATAAAATATGCCCATGCCAAGATGAAAATGGCAAAGAAAGTATGAAATTCGCCTTGAAATGAAGGATTCGACACAAAATTCACCTTGACATCAAGAGAGAGTATTAAAAATTCGACATGAAGTCAGACTTCAGGAGAGAGAAAATAAGTCTTCATCCAACATTGAAATTGATGAATAATTTTTGCCATGGCTAAATTGGAAAAGTTAAAGTCGAGAAAATCAAACGATTAGCCATAAGGTGAATTAAATATTTTTAAATTTGGAGAAAATTAAAAGTTTGGAAAATAAAATTGAAAATTCATGAAAATCTTTTATTATTTTCCAAAGTTTATTCTGAAGAGTCCGAACTCAAGAAAAGAGACATAAATTTGGAAACTTACTTTGCTGAAGAGTCCGAACTCAAGAAAAGAGACATAAATTTGGAAACTTACTTTGCTGAAGAGGAGAACTCGAGAAGAAAAATGAAATTGCTAAAAGAAATCAATTTCTCAACCTTAAAAGGAAATTCAACAAGTCATTTTCACCATATCTTTCAGCAAATTTAATTTTTCTTGAGAAGCAATTTGGAAGAAAAATAGTTTTCAGAAGAGAAGTCATTTTTAGGAGAGAATTTGGAATTGAAGAGTGAAATTTCTGAACGACTGGCTTGATTTTCGGAAGTAAAGTCAGAATTCTTCATAGCTAAATTGCTATCAAATGAGTAAAATTTTCAAGAATTCAAAGTGGAGATTAATGGAATTCATTATTACTTCTGATTTTATGCACTCTTGCAAAATTTATTCAGTCCTTTTATTTTTCAGCTTACTTTTTGTGAAATCTGATTTTGACGAGTTGAAAATTAATATTTTCAGGAGAGGAAATCCGAATTAAATTATTTAAATTAATATATTTTCTTTCCTGCAGGTGGATGACTACACAAGGCGAATCTTCAAAGAAGAAACAAATGAAGTTTGCGAGTAAAGGAGCGCAGCTGGAATCCAAAGTAAATTCAAAATGGAAGAATATCAAAGATATTGACATGGGACATGTAGATTTTGAAGAATTCAGAAAAAGAATGATGGGACTAAATGGACTCATGCCTACAACCATAGCTCGCCGGATGGTACGAAATGGAATTGTCCAGGCAGCTGGATTTCCTTTGGCTGTTGAGTGCCTTGAATTGATGGTGGAATGCGCAAGACATTATAATCCAGAGGAAAGGCAAATTGTTGCTCCTGATGGAAGAGTCTTAGCACACCTGGGAGAGCGCGCCATTCAGGAAGCATTTGGCATTCCTAGCCACCACAAGACTTCATATAAAACCAAGGAAGACACAAGGAGAATTTTTGAAGAAAGAAGTGAGCAATGCACAACTAATTTTAACAAGTCATGGTTGCTGAAACCAAGGTCAATTAAGAAGATGCCAAAGACTTTGTGCTGGACAGACTTTAAGGAGGATTATGGTGATATAATTTTGCTACTGAATAGAATAATGGGCAGCCCCCAAGGTGCATTATTTCAAACGTGGATGTATTTCTTCATAGATGAAATTGTTTCTGGAGTTAGAATGTTCAATTGGGCAAGAATGATTAGCAATAGCATCCATGAACAGCTAGTCAATCTGGAGAGCACCAAGTCCTTCCACATGAGCTCATATATTGTTTACATGTTGGCAAGAGCTTATAGTTATGCCAGATTGATATGCCGAGGTCCGGTAGGTAACGGAGAAAACGAACTCAAAGTATATAACTGCTACCCTCAACTGCAGTTGTCAGAAAAGGGAAATTTTAGAAGAGCTCACAATGCATTTCTCATGTATATAACAAGAATAATACGAGGAGGACATCAGAGATTATCTCGTGAATCCAAAAGCCTCATCGGCAGATATGGATCCTGGTATATCCAGTTTCCTAGATTCACATACATCCGGATCCAGGGTTTTATGAGACGTCCTTTCAGACTTCCAATTTTTCCCACTAATAGAATGGTATTGCTAGAGGTTCTCAGACAACTGGAAACATATCAGAATTTCCAAAGAGCAAAGGGTAAGGCGGCAGTCACATTCCCACTTTTCATTGGCAATATGGAAGAATCGTGCCCATCAGCACAAGCAGCAGAAAGTGCCAGACTGGAAATAGAAAGGTATCCCTTCAATTCATATCGGTCCTAGGATAATTTCGATCCTCATCACCATATAGGATCCGTAGAGGGAAAGAAATATAAGCACAAAGTTGAGCTAGAAGATTATTGGGCAAAACGCTGTTGATGAGTTTAAAGTCAGAAAGAGGATGTGGTCTCGACTACCAGTTAGCCTGATAAGGACAATCGAGCTCTTCAGGATACTAGATCAAATTGAAGATGATGGTGAGTTTACTCGGCCAGGGTTTGATGAAAGTAGACCCTTGCTTCCTATAAGATGGTTTGAGCCAGAGCTTGCAGATTTGGACACCTTCATGAGGCCTGTTGTCCAATACTCTCAGTGGTGGGTAGATCAACAAGTTCAAGATTTGCGGCGGAATAATGTAGAGCTGACATATGATTTGATGGGCAAGGCAGAGTCTTATTCCTCGAACGCTGGAGCATCCCAAGGAAGTGAGCCAGTTGAAAACGTTACTTCAAGGAAAAGGAACTCCAAGGACAAGGCTGTGGTTGAAGAGCCTATTCAGAAGAAGCAGAAGGCTAAGCCACCCCACTCAGCTGCATCTGCAAATATTAATGACATAATGGATATTGATGAATCTTTGGGAGATATAAGGATTCCTTCTCCCCCTTCCCATCCAGCTAGAAGATCAACCACCATCTCCTACGGACACTGAGATTCTCCAATCAGATGATCAAGTTAATATTGTGGATGGCGAATTCCAAGAGGGAATGATTTCCGCTCTCAAGGGAATTCAAAGTGCTCCTTGTGTACAGGAAATTCAAGAAAAAGAAATTGTAGAGTAGCCTACCATTCCGGATTGGCTGAAGGAAAGTTTAAAAACAGTTGAACAAGTAGACATGCCAGAAGAAGATGACATGGCCGATTTCTTGGCCAGACTAGACACAACCCCTGTGAAGAAACCAGCCAAGATACTTTCCACCATTCAAAGAGATGAGGCGGGCCAGCGTATAGTACAAATCGCTGTGCCAATAGTTGACAAGACAAGGGAGGAAATTACTCCTCAAGATTATGCAATTACCACTATCAATTTGGGCCCAACAACAAAGAGGCAAGAGGTGGAGGATCTAGATAATTTAGTTGCTACAATCAAGGTAAGGCTGGAAAAAGAAGTAGCAAAAGGAAAGGATTGCGAGAAGGAAGTGGAGCGTCTGAAGAAATACATTCAGCACCTGACTAAACCTCTTGGTTAGGCCAACTCAGCAAGATTTCCACTAATGAATACTTCGCAGGAGACTTTTGAGGAAGAAATCACTTCAACCAGAGAGAGCAAAGAATGGATAAATGACAAAAGTGATGAAGCGGCAGTATTTGTAGAAAGATTAATGCTGGCATATGATCAATCATTTTTCCTACTTTCAAGAATTTCGAGTTTTGCAGAAACATGGGAGAATGCCTAGGATATTCAAGACAAAATCATTCCATGCCTCAGGGTATTGAAAGGAGTTCCGAAACGGGAATTGATTGAAGGGAAAGTTATTGCAGCAGGTGCAGCATATGACTTTAATGGCTAGTACCTAGCACTAATCACGAGGAATGATGTCTTGGAGAAAGTGAAGGCAGATTCTATTCGATTTGAAGAGCAAGCAAAGGAAATTCAAAACAAGGTCCTACAGATAGCTGCTGATGCATTAGAGAGGGATGTTGTCAGAGAGAATCATCTGTAGCAGGAAAATTTGGAGAATAAAATCCAAGAGAAGTTCCTTGTCACCATTGGACCTGTCCTCAAACAAAATTTGACTAAGGCAACCAATTTCTTGTCTATATGGCATGCCTTTCAGAAGCAGGAATCAGAATGGGAAATCGCCTTTGCGGAGTGTGCAAACGATTTGGAACTGTTAGAATACAAGGTTAGCGTGTTGCCACTTGTCACAATCGAGGAGGTTAGCACCATAGTCTCCAGATTCATTCGATACAATGCTTCCCAACAGGATAAGGATGCACACTCAAAGGACTAGCTCTTCACGACACTTCACTAGTAGTTCACTAATTGTATTCTGGGAAACCCTAATTAGGGTTTTATCTTTTAATCTTTGCAGTTGAGTCTGATGTAATCTTGGCCATTCATTGTACTTTGAAAACTCTATATAAACCCCCCATCCCATTCTCTCATTATTATTAGATCATTAGATATTAGAAGATCATAGAGGAGATTAGAGAGCTAGAATAAGAGAGATTAGAGATTAGAATAATTGGGAGAGAGTTCTATGAAATTGTTGCTAATGGCTACTTATGATAATAAAGCTCAAGTTGCATGATTTGCTTTGAATTCCTTTGTTATCAAGTGGTTGCATGGTTGCATAATCTCTTTCCACATAGATTCAATAGAAGTAGTTGAATGGATGATAGATTGATCATAAAGATTTGGTGAAACTATTTGTTCATGCTTTCTTTGGATGAATGATTTTCATTCAATGCGAAAAGCTAATTTGAACTCATGATGTGAACGCCTTAATGTGTATTTGGAATGATATTGTTCAAAATATAATCTTAAGCACAAACCTTTGAAGATTGCACTTGCTTTGCGTAGTTGACGTGTTACCTTTTTTTTGCATGGCGAAACAAAGTCTTGTTATTAGTTTCACTTAGTCTTTATTGTCTCTTGATTTCGTAGAAGTAGTGTAGAACTCCTTTAACCCTATCCTTTTCCTTTTTTTTATGATTGTCAAAGCAGAAAATACCAAAAAAAAATAGAGCGTTAACCTTAGAGTAGTTTGTCAAGCGTAAGTCCTCTTGTGATAACCAGCAATTCACAACGTCCATTGAGCTGATTCCATTGTCAAGATTTGACCACCCTAAACATTGGAATTGCCGTATGATCTTTTTTGCAATCTTAGCGTATAAGGCAGTTTTTCAAGAGAGAATAAAGCGTCTTTGGACACCTTATTCTAAAAACGTGCTGTGTGGGTCACAAAACACGCATCAACAGGGCCCTAGATATATATCTGATCTAGTAACTGTTCTATTCAGATCTAGTTTGACTTTCAATGTTGCACAGTCATGTTCTATTGTTGTTGAGCATTTCTTTGCTAATTTTTTGTTCTTTGTTTTCCTC
Source organism: Sequoia sempervirens (assembly GCA_007258455.2). Lineage (NCBI taxonomy): Eukaryota > Viridiplantae > Streptophyta > Pinopsida > Cupressales > Cupressaceae > Sequoia > Sequoia sempervirens. The sequence goes on along the minus strand of VDFB02047397.1, from coordinate 105,558,392 downwards.
TTCATAAAGGGATTCCCAAGCTTGGGTTTGTTTTAAACTGGGCTATAAAAAGTAGTAAGATTGCATCTAATATGAAGAACAAAATCTGTGGTATTGTCGTTGATTAGGAATTGCCTATGATAAACTTGCTGATCAAAGATAGCTACTCATCGTCTTTGGACTTTGAGATGGAGTTGTCAGACATGAACTTCATTTTCTTGATTTTCAAAGACTGATTTGATGTTAACCTTTGTTAAATTACCTTTTGTCATTCAGAGAACAATTTATTGGCAAGAGCGGCAATTTATATGTTGTCTGCTAAGCTAGTAACTTGTGCAAATTGTACCTTAGTGCATCTGTGAATGTGTAATACCTCACTGTATTAGAGGATGGAAAGTTTCCAGGCAAACATGCCAATCTATATATTTTCTGCTAAGTTAGTACCTTGTGCAAATTGTACCTTAGTGCATCTATGAATGTGAAAAACCTCACTTTATTAAGGGATGAAAAAATTTCATAGCCAAGGGATAATCTTGTAATTTGTGATTTTGCAATAAAACAATAAAACTTTTTGTTTGTTAAAAGGTAAGAAAAATTAAAAAAAATAGTATTTGTGAGCCTTAGAGACTGTTATGCTTTAGCTGTGGGATTCATCTCTATTAGTTTTGTCCAGTCTTTCCTCAGTGCCTGCACGCGTCTCTTAAATTTGTTTGCAGGATTGTGTTGTGACCTTTTCACCCATCGCCCCATTCAAGATGGGGACCCCTAAATTTTGCTCCATTCGGTCATTTTGGCTTTGGTTTTTGTGTGTCTCTCTCTCTCCGTCTGTCTCTTTTCTATGGTCTGCTTCTGGGGACGTTCCCGTCTGCAAGCTTCAACATGAATTTGGCCAAGTCTGAAATTAGGGTTTGAGTCTTTCCAGCCAATTTGAAGTCAAACGAGGTGAATAACTTGAAACTTGAGCTTAACGTTCTTGTCAGTATGCTTCCAGCAAGCTCCCAACTGATTTTCATCCGATTCCAAGGTACTTACTATTTTTAGTAGGAGGTGTGAAATTCGGGGCAATTTACTGACTATTTTGGTCGAAAGTCACCAAGCATCGAAGACATATCGGTGTTAGTACCAAAATTTAGTAAAATCGACAACTTACTATTTTAAGCGGTCGGCTACGAGGCAAATTCGGGGTCGCGGTCACGAGAGTTTTTCTTTGCATATGCGGATATTCCTTAGGTTTTTCAAGACCTTCGCAGCGATGTAACATGCAAAGTGAGATGACAACTTTCAGAATTCAGCCTTCCGAGGCTATTTTTAGGGTTTGCATGTCAGGGTTTCTTTTACATGTCGGATGATTCCTGATGGGTTTTTCGAGGGCTTCGCGATGGTATGACATGCAAACGAGGATTCTCACTCAGTAAGGAACTTGCTATTTTTAGCAGGTGTGTCCCGGCAGCCTCCACCCAGCAGTTCAGAATCACGAGCTGATCGCAGTGTCGCAGAAACGAAGGCAAACAAAGCTCATTTGGTGTGCATACAAAGCGAATTAGGGTTTCCAACTTCGGAGCCTAAAAATAGGCATCAAAAGTCAAAATTTGCGAAATCCGGTGTAAACCACCGCGATCAACATTCTTGGTATCTGGCGGTAAAATTCAAGTCAAGCGGAGCACTTACTATTTATAGTAAGTCCAGTTAGGCTATGCTAAAAATCATCCGGTTGCATCGCGGTGTCGTGATAGATCGCGTGGTGAGGCGCCTCATTAAGAACTCAACTCGTCGGAGCAATGGCTATGAAGCATGAGGCTTACTATTTATAGTAAGCCACCTTGAAACATGCTAAAAATAGCAGGGTGACTAAAAGAGGTAGTGCCGACAGGTTGATAAGGTTATGAGGATGCTACGTTCAAAATTTCAAGTTGATCCGAGCTTCAGAAGTGCAAATTCAGAGGGCTCACTATAAATAGCAGGGTATGAAATACTGGCGAGGAATGGAAAAAGTTCTAAGTCTGGAACTTCATCCAGTAGACATGCTAAAATGCGCCCAGCTAGTAAGGAGGCATAAAAAATTCTAAGTATGGAGTTTCATCCTTCACCAGAGGTAAAATGCGCCCAAAGCTGGAGTGGTCAAAGAAAAGTCAACATGTTACATCCTCCACACATGCCAAAATGCGCCCTCAAGGAAAAGCTGGAGCTCAAAATTTTTCTAAGTAAGAAGTTTATCCTCCTCCTATGGTGAAATGCGCCCAAGTCATAAGCTGGTCAAAGAAGTCAACTTTTTCATCCTCCTACATGGGCAAAATGCGCCCAAGCTGGTGCATGTGAGGACAAAAATAAGGAAGTTGAAAAGTCACTTGTTGGGTGGCGTTTGAAAGTTCATCCACCTCCATAGGAGAAATGCGCCCATACTTCAAGTTTTATCCTTCTCAAGGCATCAAATGCGCCCAAAAGAAGGCATGTGAAGACAAAAGTGGAGAAGCTCAAGAGTCACAGGTCAAGGCGTTGAAAAGGTTCCTTCTTCTACACAAGCAAAATGCGCCCATCCTCTTGCCAAGCTGAAATGCGCCCATGTTGAGGTGTAAAAGGTAAGTGGTGGTGGTAAGTAAGGTGAAATGTGGTTGAAAATGCCTCAAGGCGTGGTCAATGCTTGATAAATACTAGGCGTTACCCTCCTTCATCCACAAAATGCGCCTAAAGTGGAGAGTGTCTGAGGATTTTTGCTAGGCGTGGTGAAAGGTGATGAATATTGGGCGTTATTTTTTTAAAAAAAATTTCCTCCAAGTGCTGGGCGCCAAGAGTGATGGAAGTAATAAGGTGTTGGAAAAGGTTCTAAGGCGCGATTTTCCTCAAGGATGGTAAAATGAAATAAAGTATAAGATACGTGATGAAATATTTCTAAGGCGTTGGGTTTTCAAATGAATATTTTTCAAATGTGAAGGTGGCGAGTGAAATGTGCCAGGCATCTCTGTGAATAAAATTTTCTAAGTGAAGTTGGTATTTTCACAGGCAAAGTGGATCGAGCTGGATATAAAATTTTTAAGGCAAAATCTTCCAAAGAGATGATTTAAAAAAAATTCTAAGGCACAAAATATTTTCTTCCTCTAGAAAATGTGCATAGACTCTGAAGAGATAAGATTTTTCTTGAAGCACAGATGAGTCGCCTGAGGTGAAGTCAGAAGATGCCAGCTCCACAGGATTGATAAAACTTTCCAAGTCAGAGCAAAATTCTCAGAGGGGATCGAAGAATGAGAATAAATTTGATGAAAGAATATTTTCTAAGGTTCAAAATTCAAGAAAATTAAATGAACCCGTTCGTTGGGCACCCATGAATTCGATGCGTTCTGGAGAAAATTTTCTTCTGGGTATCGAAGATTGCCGATGAGGAGTTGATTTTAAGGTCTTCCACAGCTTGTCGGGGATTCCGAGATGAAGATTTTAAATGGGCACCAGGTTGATGTATTTTTCCCTAAGGGGAAACTTGAGAGAAATTTTTCTAGGCGAGGTGTGAACGAGGTAATTATAGGAGCGGTGGACAGAGAACTTACGGTGAATTTGGCACAATCCTTTATTGAAGATAGTTTCTTGAGCCATAAATGAATAAAAATCGAGGGTTATCAGAAACCGGCAGTGAAATGAATTTCCCAGATGAAGTTTATCTAAGGCATGAACTTGAACACAGTTGGCGATGAACGCTTGAAAGTTGGAGCGCGAAAATCAGGTAAGTGAGTTAAGTTTATATCATGAAGTATTCTAATACCCCTCTCCTTGCTTGTTTTGCAGGAGAAATGTTGAGACCAGAGCACGGTGACTTGAAGTGGAAGCACGATGAAGATAAGTTACAATCTCAAAGGAGGAAGAATTGCAAGAAAATGGCTAAGTGTTAAGACTTAGGTATAACTCAAAGTGTGAAGATGAAGACCTCAAGTGGAAGAAATCAAGAACAGCGCCAAGAAAGAAGATCGACGGTGTGAGAGCAGCGTCTACAAATGGAATCTTCTAGAAGGATGATGGTGGACATTATGGGCGCTAGTATTACCTCTCTCCTGTGGCGGTTTTAAATTTGGCGGAGAATCTTGTTTAAGAGTGTACGATTGGGCCTCTATTGATTGTAACCAGCGATCTTTTGGGACTTGGCTAGCTAAAGGGAGTCCACCTAAATTTGTAAGATATTAAATTAGATTAGGTATTGGAATAGTAGACATTGAGAGTATTAGTATGAAGTTAGTAGTGCTTGCATTGTAGAGCATTTTTGCATAATTTGGAGAAGTTTCCTTTGAAAACTTTTGAGGAGATTGTTGTGTAACACATTTTATGATAATAGATCTTTTCATTGATGATGGAATTCGTCTTGTCATGGAATGCTAGCAAGGTTTCTTCTTCCTTTCGTATCCAAGTAGCTTAAATTCATGCAAGTAGCTTATTTTGGTGTGTGGTGTTTTATTGAGATAGCTTCGCTTTATTCCATACCACTAGCGGCTTGTTGATGATAAGTTCGCCTTGCGTGGTCGACTGGAGATTATTTTGTGTTTAACTTTGGTTGTGGTTTACATACTTATCGTGGATTCATTAGTTATGTATGTTAAATTATAGCAGACATCTTTCATTTGTTTCCTTGAGGTACATCGATTTACTAGAAATTTGTCCAGAGCCGGAAGCTAGGTGAGAAATCTGGTTGAAGAATCTATTGAAGCTTGAAGCTCCACATATCTTGCATTTAGAATAGAACATAAACTTCTTAGGCCCTACACCCTTTTAAATTCAGTTCATTTCCGGTTAGAATTAGGAAACTTGCGCTCACCTGCCAAATCATTTGAATTACACGAAAGCCCTTTGTCTGCTGTTTGTTGTTAGCCGTCGAACAATTGTGTAAGTCCCCTTGAAAATACCAGCAATATCACATCAAACCAAACTGAGCCTATTCGTACTTAAGGAACCTTGGAGTTGAAAGCACGATCTTACTCGCAATCTTAGCATGCTGAATACTTTGTTCAAGAGAGGATAGAGCGTCCGTTGGGAGACTCTATTCTGTGTTGGTGCGGTCTCAAAAACCACGTCAACAGGATTGGCGCTAGAAGGAGGGCGAACGCGAATAACAGCGACAGCATACAGTTGTGTTGAAGTAGAAAGGGTTTGAAGCACAAAGAGTTCCATTGGAGAAAATTATCAGAAGTCAAGATGGTGTTCTCTCAGAGTTGAACAATCAGCTACATCCTGGATCGTATCACTTCATTTTCGCCAGACAAGTTGAAGAGAATCTTGAGGTCTACGCCCAGTTCATATAAAGATTTTGTGGAGTTAGAGCTACCTACGAGATCAAGGAAGAAGAAAGAAGTTCATTCAAGCAAAGAAGTCAAGTCAAGTGAAGAATTCTTATCCAACGAAGAAGTTCACTCAAGCGAAGAAAGCGGAGAAGAAATCTCAAGTTTGTTCAAAAATCCACCTAGTGCTTCGAGGTTTGCTCAACCGAAACAAGTTGTACAACAGCCAACCCAAGTTATTGTATATCAAAGGCGACTACCAATTCAAGCAATGGCTCAACCAGGAGGTCAACCAGGAGGTCAGCAAGGAGGTCAACCCGCTCCAAACGGTGCTACATGGTTGGTTACTAACCCATCTCCGCTAGAGTTTCAAGACTACCATGAGATGCCAAAGAATCCTGAAAATTTTTGTCCTAAGTTCATTGCCAATGATGTTAACTACACGGCCGAGGACCATATCAAGATGTTTGAAGGTCACCTACGCAATAGGCAGATTGGGTACGCAGACGTGGCTTGCCGATTATTTCCATATTCTTTGGGAGAAGAGGCTCACTTTTGGTTCATTCACCTACCAGTGGGGTCTATAAGGACATGGGAGCAGATGAAGGAGGCCTTCATCGGAAAGTTTGGTATACCTGCCACCCCTGTAGAGCTTTATCGTCAATTTGCAGAAGTGAGAAGACAAGACAAAGAGCCCATTCATGCATTCAACAATAGATTCCAAAAAGCCCTCAATAGGTTACGCACTCCTTATGTCATTGATGACGCTCGAGAAAGCTACTATTCAACACTTGATCCTTTGACTGCAATGTTCGTAAGATCTCACCCCACTCCAGCAAATATAAATCAAGCTTACGCTAAAGCTGTTGAAGTAAGTCAAGGTTTAGGACAGAATATAACTGGGCCCGTACTCTACACCGGCCTGGCTACAACGAACAATCAAATGCCAATGTTCGGCTCAACATGGAATCAACAAGTTCCGGCATTAAATGCGATCCCACAGCCAGCTTATCAAGTTCAAGCACCATCAAGTCAGTTAGTTCTCCATCCTGGGATGCCTTTGTCCCAGACGCAAGTCCCACAGCCTGTTTATCTCCAAAACACAGTGCCACCAGTGAAAACTTCAGAGGAGAAAGATGAAATGAAAGATTTGATAGAACAAGTGAAGAGGCTGTCAGCTGAGGTGACTCACCTCAAGAATCAAAATAATCAGACGCCAACTATGCCGCGAAATTATCAGGCACACCAAGGTGCTAACCGAGGATATCAAAATAATCCTCCAAGTCATCAAGATACCCATCAAGGATATAGTCATGAAAACAGTCATGGGTATAGAAATAACAATCAAGGATTTCAGAGGAGGTCCTGGAATACTGGGCCCAACAATGGAGGTGTCCCATCGCCATTGGACAATCCGCCACCTCCCGAAAATCGTCCTGCAGATAGAATTTATATGGCTGAAACTGCCTCATCGGGATGGTGTAGATTACATAACACGAACCAGCACTCTGAGCTTCAGTGTCACGAATTCCAAGTTGTGGCTGGTATTCTCAAGAATGAAACAGGGAATACAGGCGCCACAGAAAACCCTCCAGTTACGGGATATGAATTAGTCCCAGCACCCAGATATGATCAGGCTTTGATAATAGAAGATTGCAATTTCCCGCCTGAGTTTCAGAGTTACACGCCCCCACCAGTCAATCAACAATTTCCATCAGCTTCAGCAAACGCTCCCGTGGGGATGCCAGAGTTTCAAATAGCGTCGGAAGTTCACGCCACATATGCTTCACCAGAAGAGTCTCTTTATAGATATGGTTATGTTTTTCCGCCTCTCAACAACAACGTCTTGGTGGAAGGAAGAGGGGAGGTACAAGATTTTCAAACTACTAGGGGTGAAGCTCATAAAGTGTATCAGAGGAATTATCATCAGAAAGAGCCACTGACATCATCGGTGCCTCCAAATAATTTTACAACTCCGCCACATCCCAACGCGAGCAATAATCCAGGTTTACCAAGAGATTCTCCAGAGTACAGGCAGCAGAATGTAACGCAAGGCGGAGGAGGACAGCAAGTCATTCAACAGCCAATTCATCAAGCTGAGCAGAGACAAAAGGAAAGTCTTCCTAGAGAGGACGTGAAAAGACTTGGCTCTTATGTGCTAGAAGAGTTCAAAAGGATGAAGGTTAGTCTCCCCTTACACGAGCTAATGAAGATTTCAGAGGTCAGGGATACAGTTTTGAGAAGTGTGTATGAAGCGCCCGTTGCGAGGAGTACATCACAAGAAGCAAACAGTGCATCAAGGAATCCCCCTGTGAATACACAATCTCGTCCTGTACAGAATGCAAATATGGTAGAAGAGGTGCTTCACGCGCCATTTGATACTTGGGAGGCTCTGCAACAGCCTCAAAACTTCGTAGGTATGGTACAAGGTTCTTCAAACGTTCCTGAAAAGTCATGGATTGAAGATAAAAAGAAACGGTTCAATATTCCTGCGGAGCAGAAGCAAAAACAAGAGCAAATGCAGAATCCAAGACAGGTTGTTCAAGACAGTCAAACTTCAGTAGAAGAAAAGAGGAAGCCAGTCATATTTTATCAGGGGAAGGGTGAGCCAGCCCCATTTCTGGTTTCAGTCAGAATTTTTGGAAGGCTATTGCATAATTGTTTGATCGACTCCGGTGCATCAAGTAATGTCATGCCTTTGAAGGTATGTCAGGCATTGGGTATAATTCCGCTCCAGACCAACAAGAAAGTGACTCAGCTGGATAAGACTGAAGTTCTAGTTGTAGGGGAATTAAATGGTATTCATATGCAGCTAGCGGCGGATCCCAGAATTCAGAGTCGCATCGACATATCAGTTGTGGATATACCAGATGGTTATGGCATGCTATTGAGCAGAGATTGGTCCAGAAAATTGAACGGATACATTGCGACTGACTTCTCCCACATGTGGTTGCCTTGGAAGGGAGTTCCAAATCAGATAAAAATTGAAAGTACACCGCGGCTCAAATTGATGATCACAGAGTGTGGCGAAAACAGTGATATTTTGTTTGTGGAAACTGATTTGGGTTCATATAGACCCGTTAAGAGAGAAGTCCTCACGTTGCAAAGCTCGGAGGGAGGGGTTTTTAGAAGATACGCCTGCCTTCACTGGAGTGTTGATTGAAACTGATTCAAGTAGGAATGAGAATGAAGGGACGTTCAAAGATTCTAAGTTAAAAGATGTGGAGCAAGAAACAGAAAGTGCCCCCATCAGAGACTTATCGTTACCCATTTACGAAGCTTTCTATTCAGAGAACATAGGTGCCATGGGTAAAACTTCCTCAGAGCAAGTCCCGGAGGAAGAATGCGAAGAAGTCAATTGGGGAGAAGACCAGATTCAAACAAGGCTCTCTCAGTTGACGCGCTTGGAGGAGAAAAGAAATGAAACTCTAAGAAGTTTCACCATGCATCAAAGGGTCATGAACGACAAATCATGGTTGGACCCCTATCAAGCTTCTGAGATCCTGGGAGATGATGCATTTAAGTTACGGACACGAACAAGAGGGGATATCCCATTGCCAGATGATGGGAGATTCCTCAAGCATTATTTCCAACCCTAAGTTCTCTCTGAGAGCCTATCTTTGTAATATAGTTAGATTAGATTTGCTTTCCCGTTTGTTTGCTTTCCTTTTTGCTTTTCGGTTCGTTTTGGTTTTGGTTTTGGTTTGTTGCCCTTTGGGTTTTTGGTTTGGCGTTTCCGTCCCTTGAGTTGTCCGCTCAGGTGGTTTTGGTTTGGAATGGGCAAAGATTTTATGGGTTTCCCATTGCGATGGGGGTGATGATGGTTTTAACTCCCACAACGTGGTTTCTTTCTGCTGGAATTTGCATAAATTTTTTGAAAAGGACAGAGGTTGTTTTCCTCGTCATCATCCAGTTAGCGATTGAACTCGTCTCGGGAGGTTAACCCGCTATTGTGTCTTAACACATGAGTCTAAAGACCTTAAAAATCTTACCTATCTTCATTCTGAGTCATTTTGGTTTCTTGGGAAAGGTTTTGGCAGGTGAAAATTTTATGTCTTGCTTCAGCGCCACTGCAATTCTCAAACCCATTGGAGGCTTCATTGCCTGTCAACCAATCGAGGAATTGACGGAGAAATCAAACGAAGAAAAGAGAAGGTGCTTAAAAGAAATATCTGAGAAGAAAACAAAAAAATAGAAAATGAAAAAATGAAAGAAAATATCATGAAATATTGGTTTTGGGAACATACGAGTAACTCCACCGGGGTTATGGACGCCCGGCCGGCAGTGGAGCAATATTCGTGGGAATTGTAGCGACAACCTCGTCGGGGCTATGGACGCCTGACTGGCAGCGAGGCAATGTTCAGGATGCTTTTGAAGTTAAGATATTTATATAACCTGCTGCGGCCGATTCCGGAAGTCGAAATGGTTTAGAGATGGAATGCATGCACACACTCACAAGGTTTTAGATGAAAGTGTTTTGATCCAATATCGGATTCTTCTCCCCTTTTGAGTAAGTGTCTTTCCTGTATGATGGTTCGAGGAAGATTTAATCAAAGTTCAATTCTTAAAGTGTTTTTCAACACTTTCCCGTGGGGATGCCAGATGTTGTGACCTTTTCACACATCGCCCATTCAGATGGGGACCCTAAATTTTATCACATTAAAGTCATTTGGCTTTGGTTTTTGGTCTCTCTCTCTGTCTGTCTCTTTTCTGATGGTCTACTTTCTGGGGACGTTCCCGTTTGCAAGCTTCAGCATGAATTTGGCCAAGTCTGAAATTAGGGTTTGAGTCTTTCCAGCCAATTTGAAGTCAAACGAGGTGAATAACTTGAAACTTGAGCTTAACGTTCTTGTCAGTATGCTTCCAGCAGGCTCTCAGCAAAAATTTATCAAATTCTGAGGTACTTACTATTTTTAGTAAGTGTGAAATTCAGGGCAATTTGCCAGCTATTTTGAGATTCCGACAGTCACTAAGCATCTGAACATATCAATTGATAGCATGCAAAATTTGAGCAAAAATGAGCAACTTACTATTTTAGCAGTCACAAACCCGACAAATTCGAGTCGCAGAATCTGAGTTTTCTTTGCATATACGGATATTCCCATACAGGTTTCAAGACCTTGAAATGTATGCAAGCAAGCGACCACTTTGAATTGACCTTAGAGGCTATTTTGGGAGGTTGCATCTCGGTTTCTTTGCATGTCGGATGATTCACGATGGGTTTTGAGCTTAGCGATGGTATGACACAAGCGAAGTTCTCCACCTCAGTGGGGCACACTATTTTAGCGGGGTGTCCCGTGACGCCACACCCAGTGATTCGAATCACAGGCACAGTCAGCAGTGTAGCGAAGCGAAGACAAACAAAGCTCATTTGGGTGTGCATACCAGCGGATGGGTTTCGACTTGGAGCCTAAAATATGAGCATCAAAAGTCAAAATTTGCGGCAGTTGTAAACCCCACGCGTCCCAGCCTTCTTGGTATGCTGGTAAAATTTCAAGTCAAAACGGAGCACTTACTGTTGCAGTAAATTGATTGGAAACATGCTAAAGGAAATAGTAAATCGAGTTGCATGCGTCAGTGTCGGCAGTAAGGTCACGTGGTGAGGAGCGCCTCATTAAAATTTCAACTCGATCGGAGCAATGGAGCTATCAGAAACATGAGCTTACTATTTATAGTAAGCCACCTTCAGAAACATGCTAAAAATAGCAGGGTGACTAAAAGAGGTAGTGCCGACAGGTTGATAAGGTTATGAGGATGCTACGTTCAAAATTTCAAGTTGATCCGAGCTTCAGAAGTGCAAATTCAGAGGGCTCACTATAAATAGCAGGGTATGAAATACTGGCGAGGAATGGAAAAAGTTCTAAGTCTGGAACTTCATCCAGTAGACATGCTTAAATGCGCCCAGCTAGTAAGGAGGCATAAAAAATTCTAAGTATGGAGTTTCATCCTTCACCAGAGGTAAAATGCGCCCAAAGCTGGAGTGGTCAAAGAAAAGTCAACATGTTACATCCTCCACACATGCCAAAATGCGCCCTCAAGGAAAAGCTGGAGCTCAAAATTTTTCTAAGTAAGAAGTTTATCCTCCTCCTATGGTGAAATGCGCCCAAGTCATAAGCTGGTCAAAGAAGTCAACTTTTTCATCCTCCTACATGGGCAAAATGCGCCCAAACTAGTGCATGTGAAGACAAAAATAGGGAAGTTGAAAAGTCACTTGTTGGGTGGCGTTTGAAAGTTCATCCACCTCCATAGGAGAAATGCGCCCATACTTCAAGTTTTATCCTTCTCAAGGCATCAAATGCGCCCAAAAGAAGGCATGTGAAGACAAAAGTGGAGAAGCTCAAGAGTCACAGGTCAAGGCGTTGAAAAGGTTCCTTCTTCTACACAAGCAAAATGCGCCCATCCTCTTGCCAAGCTGAAATGCGCCCATGTTGAGGTGTAAAAGGTAAGTGGTGGTGGTAAGTAAGGTGAAATGTGGTTGAAAATGCCTCAAGGCGTGGTCAATGCTTGATAAATACTAGGCGTTACCCTCCTTCATCCACAAAATGCGCCTAAAGTGGAGAGTGTCTGAGGATTTTTGCTAGGCGTGGTGAAAGGTGATGAATATTGGGCGTTATTTTTTTAAAAAAAATTTCCTCCAAGTGCTGGGCGCCAAGAGTGATGGAAGTAATAAGGTGTTGGAAAAGGTTCTAAGGCGCGATTTTCCTCAAGGATGGTAAAATGAAATAAAGTATAAGATACGTGATGAAATATTTCTAAGGCGTTGGGTTTTCAAATGAATATTTTTCAAATGTGAAGGTGGCGAGTGAAATGTGCCAGGCATCTCTGTGAATAAAATTTTCTAAGTGAAGTTGGTATTTTCACAGGCAAAGTGGATCGAGCTGGATATAAAATTTTTAAGGCAAAATCTTCCAAAGAGATGATTTAAAAAAAATTCTAAGGCACAAAATATTTTCTTCCTCTAGAAAATGTGCATAGACTCTGAAGAGATAAGATTTTTCTTGAAGCACAGATGAGTCGCCTGAGGTGAAGTCAGAAGATGCCAGCTCCACAGGATTGATAAAACTTTCCAAGTCAGAGCAAAATTCTCAGAGGGGATCGAAGAATGAGAATAAATTTGATGAAAGAATATTTTCTAAGGTTCAAAATTCAAGAAAATTAAATGAACCCGTT
>VDFB02047397.1:105451789-105545894 GCA_007258455.2 Sequoia sempervirens | reverse complement strand
GTTTGAATGATGGTATGCGTCGTTGTGATGGTATCTTCATGTCAAGTGGTGGTTTGAACATCTTTAGTTATCTCCCTTGAAGATTGCACCGACTCCGTGGAAGCTGTCCGATGCGAGGCAAAGCGAAGTCCGGTTATAAGTTTGCTGAAGTCAAGCTCCATATCCCACGCCTTAGAATAGATTTAGAATCTCCTTAACCTTACCCCATTTCAATTCAGTACTTTCCGGTTAGAATAGGAAACCCGCGCTTCATAGACAAATCTTTCGAGCATTTGAATTCCTTTCTCCGCTGCCAAACAATTCCGTAAGTCCCCTTGAAATACCAGCAAATCACATCGAGCCAAACTGAGCCTATTCGCACTAAAAGAACCTTGGAGTTGAACGCACGAACTTTCTTGCAATCTTAGCGTGCGGAATACTTTGATCAAGAGAGAATAGGGAAGCCATTGGCAACTTTATTCTGCGTTGGTGCGGTCACGAAAAACACATCAACAATACCCATTAAATTTCATGATTATACTTGGTCAAAATTCCGTCAATGTTCTGTTTAAATCACATTACATGTGATTAGTTCATAGAATAATGCCAAAAAAAATCATAGCAGTCAAACCCTCGATGCCATAGACAGAATAATTCATGAGGGATCAAATTTCTATCAGTCACATGTAAATAGAAATGATTACAGTCAAACCCTTAATGCCATATAGAGAAATGATTTTTAAACACACCAAAATGCACTCAAACACCGTTGACGCCAACAAAAACCCACTATTGAACAAACAATCTTGCAGGTGAAGAGAGGTGGAGATGTTACTTGCAGCAGAAGGGTGCCGGAGGAAGTTGCCATGGTCGCACGAGCTCGTGTCGACGACGGGAGAGAGGAGACCACAATGAAAACCAAGGAAAAATCCACGGGAGATGATGAGTTTAGGGCTTAAAGCTGCCCAACAACCCGCAGTTAGGTTAACTCATACGTGTGGTTTGATGAAGGCATATGGGGCATGTGGTTAACAATGTAATGTGGTGAGGTTGAGATTAAAGCGACCACCTCCTAGCGGACCCACGTGATATTTTGACCGGGCACACAATCGTATCTTGAAAAAGGTTAATTGTTAATTATAAATAAGCATTTTTAAAATTTTCTTTTGGATTTATAATGAACGGGTATGGGCGAAGTAATGAAAATATAGCGGACAAAGGTCCAAAAACACCTTTTTTGAGCACTTTTCGCTTTACGGGTTCGAGAAGGCTCGTTTTAAATGCCAGAAGTTAAATTTTTCTTTTTAAGGTCCTAACTCGCTTACAAAGAAGCCCAATTTTTTTTTTTTGAAATCAGACCTATTTTGCACTCTACACAATGCGCGAAGTTAGCCCTGGTGACTATTGGTACGTCTCCCCTACCTTTGAAGGAACATGTCCTTCTTTGATGCTGTTTAATATACTTTATTTGCTGATAATATATTTTGTTAAATATTTCTTGTTTGATGTATTTTTATTAATATTATTTTATATCTCTTTTTGACTGATATTTAATATTTATTTTATATTACCAATATTTATACTTGTAATTATAATATTATCTTGGTAATTATAATTATAATAATAATATTTAAATGGCAATTACTTATATTTACATTTTGATATTTATTCGATTTTGTTATTTGTATTTTAATGTTTCATATTTGATGTTACAATTTTGGACATGACAGTTGTACTTGGAATAATGTTGATTATTGCTTGCCTTTGTTTGTGCCTTGCACCACAAAACCATTTTTCCAATTTAAAGCTTTGATACCAGTTATAATGGAATTTATTCAATGCACAAACATAACACCAACAATAATTCACAATTAAAGAATAGGAAATAATAGATCATGCAATAAGCAAAAGTCAATGACAATCATGCTAAATATTAGCTCCAAAAACAGAGCCTCCTTAAAGGGGCTACCTCTGAAAGAAATGCAATAGGAATAGATTTTGTAGGTATGATGCCAATTAGAACTACCACCTTCAATTTATAGCTAATTATGTTAGGGTGATATCTATGTTGCCAATTTGGTCAAGTACTCCTACAACCATTAAATCTAGAAATTATAAAATGACTAACTCAAAGGTTATGTATACCGCAAGTTAGCAAATCCATAACCAGATCCACATAATGGAGTCAGAGCGTAACAATGTGCACTAGAATTTGGCTAATTACTCCTACAATCATTAAATCTAGAAACTATGGAATGGCCAACTCAAAGGTTATGTATGCCACAAGTCAACAACTCCATAACCAGATCCATGTAATGGACGCAAAGCATAATAATGTGCACTAGACTTTGGCTCCAATTGGTCGTGGAACTCGTCTGGTTGTGTCTATTGTTTGTCTTGTTGAATAATTTTTATGTCGATGCCACTATTCATTCCTTGCACTTCTATTGCATTCAATTGATGTTAAAAAAACTTACAAGTATTGTATTAAAAAAGGAGGTGGGTTATTAAACCGGCCAACTTATGTTACAGCTGATCATAAGTTGGCCAAGGTACCAACGAGGGAAATCGTGCAATCAGAATAAAAACGGTTCTTGATTTGATCATAAATCAAGCAACTTGACATAAATGTGTGAGAGACTTGCATCTTTTTCTTTTCAGTATTTGGCTTTTTCAAGATAAGGGGCCTGTTGTGACCTAATTCACACATCGCCCCATTGCAAATGGGGACCCTCCTTGGTTTGCCCGTTTGGTTTTGCCTTGAGCTTCATTTTCATGGTTCTTTTTGCTCTGGGGTTTTTGAGATAGAGTTTTTAATCATCATTCGGAGCTAGGTTGAGATTTTGAGCCAAAATCAGTGCCTAAACACCTCAGACGGACTTGGAAGGCCTGAGGGACAAAGATCGACTGTTGTTTCAGTCAATTCTGACATCTACTTTTTGGGGATTGACCCTCCGGACCCCTATTTTTTAGGGACTTCATTTTTGGCATTTTTGGCCCATGTTGGACTTCCTATTTGTTAGGGGCTATTTTTGGAAAGTTACTATTTTTGGAAAAGTTTCTATTTTTGGCAGGGTTCCTATTTTTAGAAAGTGCCCGGATTTCAAAAAATCAGTCAGAAGTCCCAAAAAACCAATGGAAAATCACAGAAAATCAATTGAAAATTTGGAAAAATTCATAGAAAAGTCTGAAAAATTATGAAATCCATGGTGAAATCTGAATAAGTATGAAGGCTGGTCTGAAACTAGACATGGCAAAAGGGCTGGAAAGTTCGCCCAGCGTGTAGAATGGAGATGGCAAGAAGCCTTGGAAGTCCGCCCAACTTCATGAAGGCATGGAAAGTCAAGTGGAAATCTCCTTAGAAAGTCCGACCTCCTAGGAAGAGCATATGGAAAAGAGTGAAGAAAATCCGCCCAACACTTTAACTCATGTGGAAAATGCTTTATAAAGTCCGCCCAGCTAGAGAGGTGAATGGAAAATCATGTGGAAAGTCCTCTTAAAAGTCTGCCATCTCTTAGAAAGTCAAGCGGAAACTCCTATGGGAAGTTCGCCATGTAGAGAGGGGTATTTGGAAAGAGCTCTAGAAAGTCCGCTAGCCTTGAATATCAATTGGAAAATCATCTAGCAAGTCCGCTAACCCTTGAAGTGGATGAATGGAAAAAAGTTAAGAAAGTCCGCCCTCTCCTTAGCATAAAGTCTTTGAAGTCCGCCTAGAGAGAGGTAGATAAATGGCGATAAGGAAGGAAGTTCGCCATTCCTAGAAGGATGTGGAAAAATGAATGACGAGGAGCCTTGAAAGTCCGCCATGAAGAGATAACAAGAAGAAAATCACCTTGAAAGTACAACATGACACTTGAATGGAAAATAAATGGAACAAGTCTAAGAAAATTCGCCATGAGTAGAGAGAGAGTATGGCAGATCAATGAGAAGTCCGATTTTAGGAGATAGAAATGGAGAGTTCAACATAAAATATGCCCATGCCAAGATGAAAATGGCAAAGAAAGTATGAAATTCGCTGTGAAATGAAGGATTCGACACAAAATTCACCTTGACATCAAGAGAGAGAGTATTAAAAATTCGACATGAAGTCAGACTTCAGGAGAGAGAAAATAAAAGTCTTCATCCAACATTGAAATTGATGAATAATTTT
The DNA here is from genome assembly GCA_007258455.2 of Sequoia sempervirens. Lineage (NCBI taxonomy): Eukaryota > Viridiplantae > Streptophyta > Pinopsida > Cupressales > Cupressaceae > Sequoia > Sequoia sempervirens. Next base: position 105,541,765 of record VDFB02047397.1, on the reverse strand, counting down.
TGCCATGGCTAAATTGGAAAAGTTAAAGTAAAGAGAAAATCAAACGATTAGCCATAAGGTGAATTAAATATTTTTTAAATTTGGAGAAAATTAAAAGTTTGGAAAATAAAATTGAAAATTCATAAAAATCTTTTATTATTTTCCAAAGTTTATCCTGAAGAGTCCGAACTCAAGAAAAGAGACATAAATTTGGAAACTTACTTTGCTGAAGAGGAGAACTCGAGAAGAAAAATGAAATTGATAAAAGAAATCAATTTCTCAACCTTAAAGGAAATTCAACAAGTCATTTTCACCATATCTTTCAGCAAATTTAATTTTTCTTGAGAAGCAATTTGGAAGAAAAATAGTTTTCAGAAGAGAAGTCATTTTTAGGAGAGAATTTGGAATTGAAGAGTGAAATTTCTGAACGACTGGCTTGATTTTCGGAAGTAAAGTCAGAATTCTTCACAGCTGAATTGCTATCAAAAGAGTAAAATTTTCAAGAATTCACAGTGGAGATTAATGGAATTCATTATTACTTTTGATTTTATGCACTCTTGCAAAATTTATTCAGTCCTTTTATTTTTCAGCTTTTTGTGAAATTTGATTTTGACAAGCTGAAAATTAATATTTTCAGGAGAGGAAATCCGAATTAAATTATTTAAATTAATATATTTTCTTTCCTGCAGGTGGATGACTACACAAGGCGAATCTTCAAAGAAGAAACAAATGAAGTTTGCGAGTAAAGGAGCGCAACTGGAATCCAAAGTAAATTCAAAATGGAAGAATATCAAAGATATTGACATGGGACATGTAGATTTTGAAGAATTCAAAAAAAAAAATGATGGGACTAAATGGACTCACGCCTACAGCCATAGCTCGCTAGATGGTACGAAATGGAATTGTCCAGGCAGCTGGATTTCCTCTGGCTGTTGAGTGCCCTGAATTGATGGTGGAATGCGCAAGACATTATAATCCAGAGGAAAGGAAAATTGTTGCTCCTGATGGAAGAGTCTTATCACACCTGGGAGAGCGTGCCATTCAGGAAGCATTTGGCATTCCTAGCCACCACAAGACTTCATATAAAACCAAGGAAGACATAAGGAGAATTTTTGAAGAAAGAAGTGAGCAATGCACAACTAATTTTAACAAGTCATGGTTGCTGAAACCAAGGTCAATTAAGAAGATGCCAAAGACTTTGCGCCAGACAGACTTTAAGGAGGATTATGGTGATATAATTTTTCTACTGAATAGAATAATGGGCAGCCCCCAAGGTGCATTATTTCAAACATGGATGTATTTCTTCATAGATGAAATTGTTTTTGGAGTTAGAATGTTCAATTGGGCAAGAATGATTAGCAATAGCATCCATGAACAGCTAGCCAATCTAGAGAGCACCAAGTCCTTCCACATGAGCTCATATATTGTTTACATGTTGGCAAGAGCTTATAGATATGCCAGATTGATATGCCGAGGTCCGGTAGGTAACGAAGAAAATGAACTCAAAGTATATAACTGCTACCCTCAACTGCAATTGTCAGAAAAGGCACATTTTAGAAGAGCTCACGATGCATTTCTCATGTATATAACAAGAATACTACAAGGAGGACATCAGAGATTATCTCGTGAATCCAAAAGCCTCATCAACAGATATGGATCCTAGTATATCCAGTTTCCTAGATTCACATACATCCGGATCTAGGGTTTTACGGGACGTCCTTTCAAACTTCCAATTTTTCCCACTAACAGAATGGTATTGCTAGAGGTTCTTAGACAAATGGAAACATTTCAGAATTTCCAAAGAGCAAAGGGTAAGGCGGCAGTTACATTCCCACTTTTCATTGGCAATATGGAAGAATCGTGCCCTTCAGCACAAGCAGCAGAAAGTGCCAGACTGGAAATAGTAAGGTATCCCTTCAATTCATATCGGTTCCGGGATAATTTCGATCCTCATCACCATATAGGATTCGTAGAGGGAAAGAAATATAAGCACAAAGTCGAGCTAGAAGATTATTGGGCAAACGCTGTTGATGAGTTCAAAGTCAGAAAGAGGATGTGGTCTTGACTACCAATTAGCCTGATAAGGACAACCGAGCTCTTCAGGATACCAGATCAAATTGAAGATGATGGTGAGTTCACTCGGCTAGGGTTTGATGAAGGTAGATGTAATGTCCCCAATTTTGCGAGCATCAGAGTTCGGTGGATTTAGCCTATTTTTAGCCCTCGTAGGCTAATATGTCTGGTTAGAGGGTCTTGTTGGAGCTTGGCTTGGCTTCAGATTGTCAGAATTTACCAGTTGGCTTTCGTTCGGGGTTATTCGGACATCATTTGCCTGACTTGCTATTTTTAGTAAGGTCATTCAGCGGAGCACCCCTGCTATTTTTAGCACTGTGATTTGGTCATGTGCAAATTCAATCACTTATTCACCAGCTTCAGACGGTTCGTTAATCGGACGTAAATTGAGAAAGATATTAATATTTTAATTGTCAAATTAAATATTAATTATTGAAGCTTATAATATAAAGTTATAATATTATTTAATATTATAACTTAAGTGATTTCTTGAAGGGTTCGACCAACATTGAAGGGGGGCCACTTTTTAATTATAATTTATAATTAAAAGTGTGTTCGAGACTTTGGAAATATTAAAAGATAAAATTCAATTTTATTTAAATGATGCCTTTTTGAGGAAAGTCGACCCTCTTGAGAATATAAGTATTTTTCATTGTGAAGAAAATTGATTAGGTTATGAAATCGATTTTTGATCAAGTCTTCTTCCGAAGAATGAAGCCAAGGGTTTCAGTTGTCTACAGGCATTGGAGAACGAGCCATCTTCAGTGTTGCAGTTCAGAGGCTGTGAAATATCAGCTGATCTATTGCATTCAGAGGGATATCTTCATTCAGAAGCTATCACAGAACGTTCACAGAGTTTTCATCTTCAGAGTTTTTATTTGGGTTTCAGCCAGAAAGAGTTCTTCATTTCCAGACGCCATTTTCCTAGATCTGGACACATCTTTCAAGGGTTTTACAATCTGCTGCAAATACCAGGTTTTTCTATCAATAATATTGTTGCTTTTTACGTTGCATGTCACCAGATCTAGTTGTAATCAATTCTGAAGATCAATAAATAGTTTTCCATCAATAGATTCAATAGATTCTATCATTTCCGATGTTGCATTATTTTATATAAATTTATTCAGCATTTTCTTTCAAAAACGCACTTCAACCGTATATGCAAAAAACGAGAAAAAAAAATCAAAACAAGCAGTTTTCAGAATCAGGGAGAACAGGGGTTTCTACAGTGGTATCAGAGTGGTTTCTTGCCATCCTGTGTTGGGTTACAAACAATAAAGACAGTCAGATTTCAGAGATTTCAGCATAAGGGCTCTGTTTTATTTCATAATCAAATTCAGAAATTAGGGTAATCGAATATAATATTCGAATAAAAACAAGCCGTCTGAATTTGGGAGGCAACGCTAAAGCCAAGGGAAGATCGCATATTTTTGAAGGCGTCAGACAATGGGCCACGTAAGACAAAACCTAGGAGAGATATAAAATTAAAGGAAGCGAGATTGCCTTTGGCAGGGGCGATTTTGGAAAGTCGTGCTCAGCTGGAGATTGCGCTTGGTCTTATTTTTGAAATAAAGACAAATTAAGGGAATCATCGACAAGAGAAAATATTGGCATCAAATGAATTTTTAATGTGGTCTTAAGACCATTCAAAAATGATCTAAAGAGACGAAATCAAGAAAAAAAAAAATAACTTGAAGATTGCCGCGACCCATATACAGAGAATTGAGTATTCAGGTTTTAAGTGGCCACTAGCTAATACTGAAAGTCACGTATTTCATCAAAGTCGGGCATTGTGGATAATCGCGCGCCATCAGATGACATTTCACGGGAGTCTCACCAATTAATATTTGTGAAGAAGATGTCTTTAGTCAGAGAGCGGGCCTCAAGTCACCTTTGTTGGAGACACATTAGTCTGAGTTGGAGAATAAGACAAGTATTGATTTTAAAAAAAAAAATTAAAGTAAAAATTCCGCTGCCTTTGAGAGCAGTTGGGAATTGCTTTATTCCTTCAGAAAGAGCCTACGTGATAATTTGTGGAGTCAAAAAGAGCCTACGCGGAAATTTGTGGAGTCAGCGACTAAAGTGAAGATCGTCTCTGATGGTATCGGGCTATATTTGCTTCTGAGTCGGGAATAATGGAATGAGCAATCAAATCCGTTGGAGCCGTGAAATCTAAATCAGTCGCCACGTCAAATTACTTTTGATACTGGGAAGCATAGATGAAAAAATCGCCAATAACTCGCAAAAATCGCGAGTAATCGCGTGTCAACAGGCTGGGCGAGTAAATCGCACAATTACTCGCAGCCGTGTTTTAATGTAAAACGCGCAGCGATTTTTTATCAAAAACGCGCAAAAAAACGCGATATTTTCTGGAAAAAGCGGCAGAAAAACCTAAAATGTCGTTTTTAATTTTAACCCTAATTTATTCTTCTTCAAAACAAAAAGTCTTTGCATTCCATTCGTTCGCGCGACCCAGGGCAGAGGAAAAACAACGGCGGCAAGAAAAAAACGCGACGCACAGGGAAAATAGTCGACGGCAGCAAGAAAAAACGTGACGCCGACAGCACAGGAGAAAATTTCAAAATTTCTTTGTTTGTTCTGTCACCTGACGAATTCATTCGGATCTTCATTTCCAGAAAACCAGTGCGCACAGGAATCCGACTTCCTAGTATTTAATTAATTATTTTAAAGTTCATTTATTTTTTTAATAGTGCCGTCGTTTTTTCTGAAAAAATTTCACGGAAGAAATTTTTAATACATTTTTTATTTTCATAGATCTTAATACAAATTTATAATAAATTTTAAACAAACAAATTTATAATAATTTTAGTTTTTTGTTTTAAATTTACAATAATTTTTAATATTTTATTATTATATTATATAAATTTTAATAATATGTTTAAATTTTAGTTTATTTATTTATTTATAATAAATTTATAATAAATTTTAGTTCATTTTTTTTTTAATAATTTCATAATAATTTTTAATATTTTATAATATATAGTGTATAAATTTATAATAAATTTTAATTCATTTATTTTTCTGTTATAAATTTATAATAATTATTAATATGTTATATTGTATAAATTTTAAGAATATGTTTAAATTTTAATAAATATTTTTCAAATTATTTATTAAATTTAAAACAATATTATTAAAATTAAAAAATTACGTATAAAATTTTTAAACATATGATATCATTGTCTTTTTCAAAAGAAAAAACATTATTATTTAATTTAAAATTATGTCTAAAATTTAAATAATGGAACCATGGATAAGTGATGATGAGTTGTTGAGATGGAGAGGGAGGCAGATGCAGTTGAATGGGAAGCAGACGTGGCAGCATATGAGGAGGAAGAAGGTGTGCTTGGTTAGCCAATAGAGGTTGTTTCTTCACACACACAGCTTGATCCTATCCCTATGGATGAGGCACCTATTGGGGCACTTGTTGGGGCTTCTAATGAGGACACTGCATCCATACCATCAACATCTACTTCAGTACCATCCACACAGCAGCGACAATTTTTCTTTTGTTTTAGTCGTAGAAGAAATTTAGGATAGATAATTTTTACTGATACTGAAACTTGAAGTTGATATGTATTGAGAAGTCGAACTTGTTTTTTGGTCTATGATACATTGATGATTGATATGTATTAAGGTTTTAAACTCTAATTTTGATTTATATATGATGAAATCAATAAATACATTGATGATTGATATGTATTAAACTCTAATTTTGATTTACATATGATGAAATCAGTAATATGTTTTAAAAATTCAGTTTATATGTGTGGTTTTTAAGAATATTTTAAAAAATTGTGTATTTTCAAATGTTCGATAAATTTGCCGAGTTATTGCCGAGTTTTTCCCCGAGTTTTTGCCGAGTCCCGAGTTTTTAAAATTTTTGGGTCTGCCGAGTTATTGCCGAGTCCGAGTTTTTCAACTATGCTGGGAAGAATGACTTATACGTCTATTATCGAGTGCTGCTTAGCAAAGCAACACATCAATACTATATGAAGGAAAAAACGTTGGAAGTCCTTGAGTCAGCGGATAAAGACAAAGATGTCAGATTTTATTTTAGTCGCCTGGGTATTAAATCGTGGGAAATTATAAGGTAATCTCAAAGGGGTTAGTCGCCAGTTTGGAAGATAAGGAGAGGTGCCTGTTGTGAAGCCGATAGGCAAGCAAGCACCACAAATGTATTTGCTAGAAGAGACAAAAGAATGAGCTTCAGAATAGAGAAAGAATCGAAAAAAAAACAAATATTGGTCAGTGAACTGATGTGGAGTCATGATTATTAAAGAAACCGAATAAATAAGGAAGACGTCATCTAGCTAGGATATGTTTTGTGATCGGAGGTCTATCTTATGTTGAACCTTTTTGGAGAAGGTCATGATTAGCAAGGCAAGTTGGACACAGCATTCAGAAGCAACAGATAGACGCACATGTGGAGGATTCGATAGAGTCTTTATTTTTATTGCCACAAGTTGACAGTTCTAGCTATATGTGATTGCATGGATAGTGTTCATGAGAACTTCATTGTAAACTGAGTTGGCAATGTCAATAGGAAGTCGTCTCTTAATTGCACATATTGTAACCAGTTTGGGAATGCTATATTGCAATATCAGTGAGTTTGGAAGTTGCACACAAACTGTTTGACCAAATGACTGTTTACTGTAGTAACACCATTGCATGAGTTTCAATTATTCAAGTGAAGTTTGCCTTGCATTCCTATCCTTTTAGTCATCTGAATATTGTGAGAACATTGCATTAGCAGTCTTTAATATTCATGACAGCATTTTGAAACATCAAATACAAGCAAAATGCAAATCAGAACAGTCAACATCAAGTTGGGAAATCGAAGATCAAGTGTTTGATGAAATGTCTAGTTGCTGAAAGTCAAGATTTATCCAAACAGCAAGGGACATTACAGTGATGAAATGTATTGCATAGTGGAGGTGTAAAATCAGTTGTGCACAAATCAGTTGGATTTGGTTTTCAGTTTGAACAGCGAAAATGGGTGTCATGACAACATTGTCCAGCAATAAACAAGCGTTGAAAGAACTTGAACAATCCCAATACAAGTTCAGTCGACAGTTGCTGCGTTTAGAGCAGATGCTTTCAAAGTTGGGACAGCCTAAAGGATCTATTTCACTTCCTACCAGCAAAGTTCCAACACCACAAAACAGAGAAGAGGTAGTGATTAGCATGTTTGAGGAATATAACACTCTTCCTCCACGTGTTAAGAAGAACTGTTCATTCAAGAGTTACATGGATTTGCACCCGAGTCTTCTCCACATAACTGAGCAAGCGAGGAAGGAGTATCACACTATAGCCCATGAATTGTTTACACACGAATTGGATAGAGAATCTTCACATGTGATTGATATAATTCTTCATGAGAATGATGTGGTGTCTTCAAGTTCCGATGAGGTATGCAGAAATTTATATGATGAATTTGGTAGACATGCTGATTTGATTCAAGAAGACACTGGAACAGCTTTGGTTAATGATTTATCTACATCATCCTTGCAAGAGGTGACTCAAGAAGTTTCTACTATAGAGGCTACTTCTGATTTTCATGTCAACGATGATGAAAATTTGCATGAGCATGAGACAGCAGTGTTTTCACATGTGCAAAATGATCCTATTGAATGGTCACATGAAAGTACTCAGGAAATGGGTACTAATGAAGCATTGTATGTGGAGGATTCATGTCATGGTGAGTCTGATTTTCCAGAACAGACCTTTGTAAACAAGCTAGAAGATTCATATGTTGATATGGAATCCCAAGATCGTGTTTTGGATGGGCATGCAGTTACTTTGGGAGTGGAAGTGTGTGAAGATACTGTCATACCAACAACTTCTACCTTATCAGTTGAGCCATCCTTTGAGGCACAAAGCAGCAGTACCTTAGATGTTGAGGTGTGCATGGATGAAAGCACACATGATGTTGCTTATCATGTAGTGAGTGATGACGACTCAGGCTCTTACTATAGTGCAGATTTTGGTGGAAATGATGACACACGGGGGTATCATCGTTTGGCGGGGCAGTTGAAGGTTAGTGATGACAAGATTATTACAGCTTTGGAGCATTTTGATGTTGCTAGACAGATGTTGGCGACCTATGGTTGGAGTGCTCCTATGTCAGATGAGCATGGTGATAGTAGCCTATCCCTAGTAGAGTTCCATGTACTCCGAGAAGCTATTGGATTAATGAAACACAATTACTTGCAGCTATTCGCTGATAGGGACTTTCTTCTCGAGTGGGATTGTATTTGTTATGATGCACTAAAGAGGAAGGAGGAGCAGGTCGATGAGCTCACTCATGAGCTTGAGGTGACTATGAACTCATTGAAGAGCAGTCAATTGGCCCTTCAAGAGTCACAGTCACGATTGGAGGAACTTACCGTGGAGTTGAGTTTGGCACAGTCTCCACCAGCTGCAGATACAGTACAGTTATATACAGAGGCAGTTGATGAGGATCTTATATCCACAGGTTGTAGTGAGGATGTGGTTACATCTATCACAGACATTGGTGTAGTTAATTCAGATGGGATGAGTGTTTTGGTTGAGAGCTCTTGTGATGAGATAGTTGATTTTTCCGAGAGTTGTGTGACAGATCACATCACTACTCCATCATCGTCACAGGAGATATGTAAGGCATCATCCAATATGGAGATTTGTACTTATGCTGATTTGTTTCCCTAGGACTATGATGGTCAGCCATTGATAGAGGTGGGAGCATTTTATCTTGATTGCATAGTGAGGAGTGTTCATCACTTCTCCTTTAGTCCACACACGGAGGATTTGATGATGCATCAGTGTGGTTTGGCTCCTGAGTTATACCATCCGTTGTGGGATGGGTATTCACCATCTTCAAAAGATGAGATTAGCAGCTGCAAGCGCCAGACTCAGCGGTTTGTGGGGAATTACTTGCAGGGACAACTGTCAGTTTTACATCATGCTGTTATGTATCCAACAGGGTTTGCTACTTCTATGTCGGAAAGTTTTCTTATGGGTACATGGTTACAGGATGACTATGGTGTCAATTGGCATGATGGCTTGGTCAATAATCACATCCACGAGGGTTTAACAGAGGACAGGGAGAGATTCGGTGTAGCAGATGCTTCTAGAAGTTCTTATATCCGCATGATAGATGGATGTGAATCCAGATTGTATTGGGATCCAGGTGGTGACAGTTTTGGCACTGAGTATTGGATGGGTCCCATTGGGTTACTTCACCACTCACAACATGGTGAAGTTGGGGGCAGTAGAGTGTGGCAGCCTAAGGATGACAGACACGACAGACTTTCACTCTGGGTTTGGGATCCAGGGATAGCTTGCGCAGTTGTGTTTTTGTTGATGCTACAAGAGACAGTTAGAGATGTGTGGGACACTTTCACAGTTCTTCTTTTGGGCCTTCCAAGGAGTTGGGTTTCTTTGCAGTAGAGATTGCTTGAGGACAAGCAATTTCAGGGAGGGCGGACTGTAATGTCCCCAATTTTGCGAGCATCAGAGTTCGGTGGATTTAGCCTATTTTTAGCCCTCGTAGGCTAATATGTCTGGTTAGAGGGTCTTGTTGGAGCTTGGCTTGGCTTCGGATTGTCAGAATTTACCAGTTGGCTTTTGTTCGGGGTCATTCGGACATCATTTGCCTGACTTGCTATTTTTAGTAAGTAAGGTCATTCAACAGAGCACCCCTGCTATTTTTAGCACTGTGATTTGGTCGTGTGCAAATTCAATCACTTATTCACACTTGAGGCGGTTCGATTATCGTAAATTGAAGAAAGATATTAATATTTTAATTGTCAAATTAAATATTAATTATTGAAACTTATAATATAAAGTTATAATATTATTTAATATTATAGCTTAAGTGATTCTTGAAGGGTTCGACCAACATTGAAGGGGGCCACTTTTTAATTATAATTTATAATTAAAAGTGCGTTGAGACTTTGGAAATATTAAAAGATAAAATTCAATTTTATTTAAACTAAGTTGCCGAATCGGGTATAGGGCACGGGTATGTGGGTACGAGTGTGGGTACGACAAAAAATTTTGGGGGCTTGGGTACGGAATCGGGTACGTTCGTACAAAAATACAATAAAATATATATATATATATATGCAACATAGAAACAAAATAAGTTTCGAATGTCATATAAATTATAAGGCTAAGCAATAAATTATTAATTTTTTAGATTTAAATTGTATAAATTATAATTTTTTTAAATCTTAAATTATATAAATTATAAATGTTTTAAAATTTAAATCTAAATTTCATAAATCTAAGATTATAATTTCTAATTTTATAAAATAATTATAAATTTTTTAAATCGTATAATTATAATTTATGATTTATGAATATTATATTTTTAAAATTATATATGAATAATAGATTTTAAAAATAATATATGAAATTATGAATATTATATTTTAAAAATTATAAATATTAGTATAATAAATTTATATTTTAAAAATTATACTATAACTATATTTATTTTAATTTTTAAAAGGTTTTGAATTTTTTCGTTTTTTAAAACAATCCAGAAAAAAATTAAAAAAAATAAAAATAAAAATAAACGTTAAAAATCTAAGCCCTACCTGGTCGCGCGCTTCTCTGGTCATGTTTTCTGGTTCTCCTGTATCCGCGCCGCGCCTATGTTTCTCTATGCCCGTGTTTTCTGGTTCTCCTATATCCGCGTTGCGCCTGTGTTTCTCTCTGCCCGTGCCTGCATGGTTTCTCTATGCCCGTGCCTCCGTGGTTTCTCTGTGCGTTTTCGTATGCCTCAAACCGTATGCCGTCAAACCTCTTTCGCGTTTCTGGTAGTCACGAAAAAATCCAACGAAAATTCGCGTTTCGAGTCACCATGTCATCTGAAAAACGTCAGAATCGTCAGGGATCGTTGGGAATCGTTTTTCAAATTTTGGAATCGAACCCATAGAGCGAAAATCGATTCCGGTGCGATTCTACAGCGATTCGATTCCGAATCCGTACCCGAAACGATTCCAAACGGGAATCGCTCGGCAAACCTAGGCGATTCGGTAACCTAGTATTTAAATGATGCCTTTTTGAGGAAAGTCGACCCTCTTAAGAATATAAGTATTTTTCATTGTGAAGAAAATTGATTAGGTTATGAAATCGATTTTTGATCAAGTCTTCTTCCGGAGAATGAAGCCAAGGGTTTCAGTTGTCTACAGGCATTGGAGAACGAGCCATCTTCAGTGTTGCAGTTCAGAGGCTGTGAAATATCAGCTGATCTATTGCATTCAGAGGGATATCTTCATTCAGAAGTTATCACAGAACGTTCACAGAGTTTTCATCTTCAGAGTTTTTATTTGGGTTTCAGCCAGAAAGAATTCTTCATTTCCAGGCGCCATTTTCCCAGATCTGGACACATCTTTCAAGGGTTTTACAATCTGCTGCAAATACCAGGTTTTTACATCAATAATATTGTTGCTTTTTACGTTGCATGTCACCAGATCTAGTTGTAATCAATTCTGAAGATCAATAAATAGTTTGCCATCAATAGATTCAATAGATTCTATCATTTCCGATGTTGCATTATTTTATATAAATTTATTTAGCATTTTCTTTCAAAAACGCACTTCAACCGTATATGCAAAAAACGAGAAAAAAACAATCAAAACAAGCAGTTTTCAGAATCAGGGAGAACAGGGGTTTCTACAGTAGACCCTTGCTTCCTATAAGATAGTTTGAGCCAGAGCTTGCAAATTTGGACACCTTCATGAGGCCTGTTGCCCAATACTCTCAGTGGTGGGTAGATCAACAAGTTTAGGATTTGCAGCAGAATAATGTAGAGCTGAAATATGATTTGATGGGAAAGGCAGAGTCTTATTCCTCGAACGTTGGAGTATCCCAAGGAAGTGAGCCAGTTGAAAACGTTAGTTCAAGGAAAAGGAAGTCCAAGGACAAGGCTGTGGTTGAAGAGCCTATTCAGAAGAAGCAGAAGGCTAAGCCACCCCACTCAGCTACATCTGCAAATATTAATGACATAATGGATATTTATGAATCTTTGGGAGATATAAGGATTCCTTCTGCCCCTTCCCATCCAGCTAGAAGAAGATCAACCACCATCTCCTACAGACACTGAGATTCTCCAATCAGATGATGAAGTTAATATTGTGGATGGCGAATTCCAAGAGGGAATGATTTCCGCTCTCAAGGGAATTCAAAGTGCTCCTTGTGTACAGGAAATTCAAGAAGAAGAAGTTGTAGAGCAGCCTACCATTCCGGATTGGCTGAAGGAAAGTTTAAAAACAGCTGAACAAGTAGACATGCGAGAAGAAGATGACATGGCTGATTTCTTAAATAGACTAGACACAGCCCCTGTGAAGAAACCAGCCAAGATACTTTCCACCATTCAAAGAGATGAGGTGGGCCAACGTACAATACAGATCGTTGTGCCAACAGTTGAAAAGACAAGGGAGGAAATTACTCCTCAAGATTATGCAATTACCACTGTCAATTTGGGCCCAACAACAAAGAGGCAAGAGGTGGAGGATCTAGATAATTCAGTTGCTACAATCAAGGTAAGGCTAGAAAAATAATTAGCAAAAAGAAAGGATTGCGAGAAGGAAGTGGAGCGTCTGAAGAAATACATTCAGCACCTGACTAAACCTCTTGGTCAGGCCAGCTTAGCAGGACTTCTACTAATGAATACTTCGCATGAGACTTTTGAGGAAGAAATCACTTCAGCCAGAGAGAGCAAAGAATGGATAAATGACAAAAGTGATGAAGCGCCAGTATTTGTAGAAAGATTAATGCTGGCATATGATCAATCATCTTTCCTACTTTCAAGAATTTCGAGTTTGGCAGAAACATGGGAGAATGCCCAGGATATTCAAGACAGAATCATTCCATGCCTCAGGGTATTGAAAGGAGTTCCGAAACGGGAATTGATTGAAGGGAAAGTTATTGCAGCAGGTGCAGCATATGACTTTAATGGTTTGTACCTAGCACTAATCACGAGGAATGATGTCTTGGAGAAAGTGAAGGCAGATTCTATTCGAATTGAAGAGCAAGCAAAGGAAATTCAAAACAAGGTCCTACAGATAGCTGCTGATGCATTAGAGAGGGATGTTGTCAGAGAGAATCATCTGTAGCAGGAAAATTTGGAGAATAAAATCCAAGAGAAGTTCCTTGTCACCACTGGACCTGTCCTCAAATAGAATTTGACCAAGGCAGCCAATTTCTTGTCTGTATGGCATGCCTTTCAGAAGCAGGAATCAGAAAGGGAAATCGCCTTTGCGGAGTGTGCAAACGATTTGGAACTGTTAGAATACAAGGTTAGCGTGCTGCCACTTGTCACAATCGAGGAGGTTAGCACCATAGTCTCCAGATTCATTCCATACAATGCTTTCCAACAAGATAAGGATGCACACTCAAAGGACTAGCTCTTCACGACACTTCACTGGTAGTTCACTAATTGTATTCTGGGAAACCCTAATTAGGGTTTTATCTTTAAATCTCTGCAGTTGATTCTGATGTAATCTTGGCCATTCATTGTACTTTGAAAACTCTATATAAACCCCCCATCCCATTCTCTCATTATTATTAGATCATTAGATATTAGAAGATCATAGAGGAGATTAGAGAGCTAGAATAAGAGAGATTAGAGATTAGAATAATTGGGAGAGAGTTCTATGAAATTGTTGCTGATGGCTACTTATGATAATAAAGCTCAAGTTGCATGATTTGCTTTGAATTCCTTTGTTATCAAGTGGTTGCATGGTTGCATAATCTCTTTCCACATAGATTCAATAGAAGTAGTTGAATGAATGATAGATTGATCATAAAGATTTGGTGAAACTATTTGTTCATGCTTTCTTTGGATGAATGATTTTCATTCAATGTGAAAAGCTAATTTGAACTCATGATGTGAATGCCTTAATGTGTATTTGGAATGATATTGTTCAAAATATAATCTTAAGCACAAACCTTTGAAGATTGCACTTGCTTTGCGTAGTTGACGTGTTACCTTTTTTTGCGTGGCAAAACAAAGTCTTGTTATTAGTTTCACTTAGTCTTTATTGTCTCTTGATTTCGTAGAAGTAGTGTAGAACTCCTTTAACCCTATCCTTTTCCTTTTTTTTATGATCGTCAAAGCAGAAAATCCCAAAAAAAAATAGAGCATTAACCTTAGAGTAGTTTGTCAAGCGTAAGTCCCCTTGTGATAAGCAGCAATTCACAACGTCCATTGAGCTGATTCCATTGTCAAGATTTGACCACCCTAAACATTGGAATTGGCGTATGATCTTTTTTGCAATCTTAACGTATAAGGCAGTTTTTCAAGAGAGAATAAAGCGTCTTTGGACATCTTATTCTAAAAACGTGCTGTGTGGGTCACAAAACACGCATCAACAGGGCCCTAGATATATATCTGATCTAGTAACTGTTCTATTCAGATCTAGTTTGACTTTCAATGTTGCACAGCCATGTTCTATTGTTGTTGAGCATTTCTTTGCTAAATTTTTGTTTCTTTGTTTTCCTCTTCATAAAGGGATTCCCAAGCTTGGGTTTGTTTTAAACTGGGCTATAAAAAGTAGTAAGATTGCATCTAATATGAAGAACAAAATCTGTGGTATTGTCGTTGATTAGGAATTGCCTATGATAAACTTGCTGATCAGAGATAGCTACTCATCGTCTTTGGACTTTGAGATGGAGTTGTCAGACATGAACTTCATTTTCTTGACTTTCAAAGACTGATTTGATGTTAACCTTTGTTAAATTACCTTTTGTCATTCAGAGAACAATTTATTGGCAAGAGCGGCAATTTATATGTTGTCTGCTAAGCTAGTAACTTGTGCAAATTGTACCTTAGTGCATCTGTGATTGTGTAAAACCTCACTGTATTAGAGGATGGAAAGTTTCCAGGCAAAGATGCCAATCTATATATTTTCTGCTAAGTTAGTACCTTGTGCAAATTGTACCTTAGTGCATCTATGGATGTGAAAAACCTCACTTTATTAAGGGATGAAAAAATTTCATAGCCAAGGGATAATCTTGTAATTTGTGATTTTGCAATAAAACTTTTTGTTTGTTAAAAGGTAAGAAAAATTAAAAAAAATAGTATTTGTGAGCCTTAGAGACTGTTATGCTTTAGCTGTGGGATTCATCTCTATTAGTTTTGTCCAGTCTTTCCTCAGTGCCTACACGCATCTCTTAAATTTGTTTGCAGGATTGTCAAGTCAATTCAAAGCATTTAGAGTCTATAACCTAGATTGGAGTGCAGAATTTTCCCTCTCTTCTTTTCAAAGCTTATTTTGATGGAGAGAATTTGTTGCCCTTTGAGGCCATTATATACTCAAAACTAGTTTATGAAGGCTTTGATTAATAAAATATTTGTTTTATATTTCATGTCTTTTTAGCTTGTTTGAACATATGAATGTATGAACGTGCTATTACGTTTCTACACATCAAAACTGTGTGTGGAATTAGTCGTAATATTCCCTGCATTTAATTTTGAAGTCTAATAATAAAAGGTTACCAGATCTAGGCATGCTTTTTAATTCATAAAAACAATTTTTTAAAGAGAACTTCTAAAAGAAAATCTAATTTTTATATTAATGAATAGGAATACTACAGAGATACCTTATGCTCGTAAGGGACACAATAGTAAGCAGCTGAAAGGTGTGGCACAAGTACAAACATTTTCAATATCGTTGAAATCAGTGTTCTACGGGGTTTCGGGGACGGGGGACAGCAGGGTACGCGTTTCAGGGGCGTGGGGATGGGAGGTTTAAGTTTGGGGGTGGCGAGGGGACGGTGGGGGGACGGCAGCGAGGGGGTGGCGCTGAAATACATATAGTACTTGAAAAATTAGTTATAAAAAGATGTATAATTGTAAAAGCCTAAGGAATAAGTAAACTTTAAACTTTAAACTTTAAACACATTGTAATGATTTCATTGAACTAGTGAACATTGAAAATCAAAATGAAAATATACTTGATAGACATTCGAATGAGAACTAGATGTTTCATAAGTTGAATTTAATAATCATCATATCATGATTCATAATTAAAATCAACAATGTATCCCACGAGATGACATCTCTTTGAGGCATTTAGTCTAACAGTTAATGTGCCTTGCCCATGCTTGCACATTTTCAGGGTTTGACCCCTCCCTACTTGTGCGGTTGCAACATGAATCGAAGCTTTGGGACGCGTATGGACATCCAACAAAGCATAAACAAAAATAAACAGAAAGAAAACCCTACATACCTGTAACTTTCAATTGCCCAAATTCAGACGCCCACGGCTCAGTCGTGTAAATAGCAAAATGAAAATAGAAGAAAAAGTCAAAGGCATGGTCGATTTAGCCTTTTAGGCTTTTAAAAATACTTTAAAATTTATAATTTATAATTTTTACTTTAGTTTTTTTTTTTCAAAATCATTTTTTATTGCATTTTCAAGGGGGACACCTGGAAGTTTCTTCCAATTCGAGGGACGTCTGGAAGTGTCTCGGGGACGTCCAGAAGTCCCCTCAGAAGAGAGACGTCTCGAAGGCGGCGGAGAAACGGGGGGACGGTGGGGGGACGGCGGGGGGACGTTTCCCTGAGGTCTCTGAGTCTTGGAAATGTCCAAGTCTTGGAAATGGCAAGATTTTTGGGGGGGGGACGTGTCCTCGTGGAACACTGGTTGAAATAGATCACTAGAACAGCAAAAGAATTACAAAGCTGACAGGATATGCAAACGGCTGAACTTAAGAATAGAAAACTATCGGCAACCTTAAAGATTAGATGTGTCAGAAAAGTTAAGAGAGTAGTTATACAGACAACAATTCCTAGACTTAGGTGGAACAAGTTTGCAGTTGTAGAGAGCTCATTGTTTAAATACTAGTATATTGACCTAGCAAAACGAATTTTGGTGAAGAATGTATATCTGACAATCTTTAGTATGCACAACCCCATTGGCAGTATTCAGTGATCAATTTGGATGATGAGTAGGTCCCTTGTGCGTCAAATTTGGTCCCTTGGAGGGTAAGTTGGGACACACCAATTAGTATCTTGGGCTCGGGTAGTGCTCAAGCTACCAACATGAGTGCGTTTGGTCGTTCTATTTACATTTTACTGTACCAAACTTTTAAGTGGATCATAGAATAAAATGGCTTCAGTGACTGGAGGTGTTTTTGTTGGTACTGTTTGTTTTACATCAATAGATCAATACATTCTTCTTTTCTTTTATGCAATCTCTAATGTGATAGATATAATCTCCCATGACTGGGATTATATTTTCTTGCTTCTTTATTTTTGCTTCCATGTTCCGAATACCACTATCCAGCTTGTTGATGGCCTCTAATAAGGTTTCAAAGATCTCGGGGTTCTCGTCATTACCTGCTCTTCTGAGTCCTTGGGTTAGTATTATTATTGTAATTCTGGCTGTGCCCTAATGGATGAGTACCAATAGGGTTGATATTTTTTAGCAGCAGCATGGGCAAGGAGAGAATTTTTCCAGTACATTGTTTAACTAAGGAAGAGAAGTCATTCTTACATGTAACAGGGGGTTGAGAATGAAGTGAGCACAAAATGAGTAGACTTCTCTGGAGCTGGATAGGGTTTCGGGAGTTTTGTTTGTCAATGTGAATTAACACTGTCTTTGTGATATCATTACACCTACATTTTGCTGACGATTGGCCATAGGATTGCTAAGTCACTCGATTGGTAGGCTCCAACCCCTTTCCTCGTCAAGGCTGATTAACTGTTGCTCATTGTGAATTCTGAGTTGAGTGTTCATTGTGATGTAACTATTAGTCTGTCTTTCTTCTATAAACAATTACAAGGGGAATGGGTCCAAATAACGGTGTACTCTTGCAGTACGGCATTTGCTCCTAAGTGTCATCGAAAATTTTGTACTTTCCAAAATCTGAGATTTTTTAATTTGAGCTAACGCAAAAGATAGCACACAAACTAAAAATTGCTTGCTTGCCTCACTTTTTTTGATTTAAAAGGTGATCTCCCCTGTGTAGTCTGTGGTGAAATGATTGGGCTTGTGTTGCATGTGGATTATAATTATAATCCACATAGCTTCTTCCACGTCATAGCTATTTGCTAAATTTTAGATTACTGACAAAATTGTTCTGGGTTGCAAATTTCACCAAAGCGTTAAATCCTGCACTCTAAACTAGTGTCTGGGTATGTCCCAATTATGAAACATAAAAGAAGATTTTTTAATAATTTTCCTTTTGTAGATAGATTTGATGTAATCGGAAGCTAAGCTGGTGCAATGGTACAATATTATAATGTACAAACTAGGTTTACTGTTTTCTATTAGTCTAATAGACACCAGATGTTTTCATCTAGTGAATAACAAGCGATAAATTAGATGGGGAGCTATAATATTTTATATTTACTTACAACATTAATGAGAGTGTCAACTATGGTGGAGCTCTTCATGACCACTATACTAGTTTCTCTGGTGCCTTCTGTTTTATGGCCAATTGGTTTTGGTCCAATTAGCCTTGGGAACTCTTTTGAATATTCTTTTAGGTTCAAAGTTTCCCCTCCCATTTCTTGGCTTCTTACCCATAGAGGTTCTACCATTTGACCTATTTTCATTAGCTGATCCATGCCTAGTAATGCAAACTCTGCTACTTTAGATGTTTCAATGTTTAACAGTACCATTGATCGATCTCTTATTAATTCATAGATAGAAGGAAATGAAGCTGAATGCATCCGAAGATCCAGAGAAGAATTGAGCAGGGATATCAGGGGATGGCTGGATCTACCATACACTTCCCCATTCATTTCAAATGAAGTGAGAGGAAAACTCAGATGTCATTGGGAACTCTTCTTCAATGTGTGTTCTGCCTATTGTGATATGCTCTGCAGTGAGCCTGAGCCATTCATTTACCCTTGTGTGCAGAAAAATATCCACATCCATTTACCCTTGTATATCTACATTGAACATATTCCCCACCCTTTTTATGCAAATCTTTTTTTTGAAGAGACACAATTTATAACAAAACAGAGCATAATGGTATCAATTTATAAACCATTGGAGAAACTCCTCTGCACCAATTTTAGCTTGGAATAAGTTTCTAGTTAGAAATGGAATGGACCATAATGAGAATCGGAGAGAGTAAGGAGTTTACAAGAGAGGGATGCCCTGCAATATGAGGGGTGTTAGGCACGAGCAACTAGCTAAGGATTTAGATTATATGGGTGGTTGTGTTGTATCTGATTTAAAACTTGCCCATTCTTCTTATGTCTAAACTTGTCTCTGCACATTCCTGTCCCTTATGCACAATCCCAAAGCACTTCATTTCTTAGGGTATAGTGACTTTAAGTTTCTAAGCTTTGCCTCTAAAATATGTTTGAGTATTGAATTTCATCTTCTAAGTTTCTAACCTCTACCTCTGCACAGTCCTAGGGTATAAATATTGAACCTCTAGTTTCCATACATTATATCATACCTAAAGTTATAATTGACTACGAGTTATATATA
Organism: Sequoia sempervirens; assembly: GCA_007258455.2. Taxonomy (NCBI): domain Eukaryota; kingdom Viridiplantae; phylum Streptophyta; class Pinopsida; order Cupressales; family Cupressaceae; genus Sequoia; species Sequoia sempervirens. Next base: position 105,522,245 of record VDFB02047397.1, on the reverse strand, counting down.
TCAATGCAATTAGTTTCATATAATAGAAGAAAACCTTAAATATATTGGATGTGTTTCGAATTTCCTTTTCAACACATACTAGAGACGATTTGCCGCATTGCATGCTTATTTTGGTTTTTCCAAACATAATAGCTGTGATAAACATGTGAAAATATCCATTTTCATTTCCCCTGTCATATATTATACACACGACCATTACAAATTTGGACAAGTGTACAATCCATTGCCTTTTTACAATGTTCGATTATAACTGTAAAACATCTGAACAAATTGTAAAAGAATGCTAAAATATTATTATATCCATAGTGTTATTCTTGGCAATTTATATTTGTTTAGATATGTATGGCAATGACATAACTGATTGTACATTTTCTATGAAAAGTTAAAATTCTGTGTCACAGTGGGTTTTGTGTCTTACAATGATACGACTGATTGTACATTTTCTCTCTCATGATATGAGTTTGATAAGTACTTTAGCATTTTTGGTTTTTCTTGGTTGTCTGGAATTAAAAAATGAGAGGCTGTAAGGGTTTTGTGTCTTATTTTTATTTATTTATTTTATTTAAGATATCATCTCATTTATGGTAGTAACTTTTAGTTATTTATTTTGATGATATTTTACTAATATTTTTGTTATTTTAATCTGTAGTCATATATGAAGATTTTAATACATACATGGTACTTGTTGGTTTGTAGATAATTTATTACTTTTAAATTGGATTCAAGGCGTTTTCTTTCTTGAAAATGAGCTGCAAAGTCGATTGTTAAGGTATGCCCAAAGAATTCTTACTTCTTACTTTGGAGAATTGAGTGATTATATATGCTTGTGTAATTGTTTGTTCTGGATAGAGTTAAATGTCAATCCCATTCTTTATAGTCAATTGTTTGCTGCAATAAGTTTTTATTATCTAATAGATAAGGTTCAAGGCTCCTAGGCTACTGGAATAGTGTATTGTTTCATTTATGTGAGTCAAACTTTAGTTCCTTAGGAAAGCATGACTTTAGGGATGCTATATTACTCCTTAAATATAATCCATTGATTCGTTATGCTGTAAGACTTTAAATTTTAAATTTTAAATTACAAAGCAACATTATAAGGAGAAACTATTTTTCTAAAATGTAGATAAGGCTTTATCATCCTAGGATAGTGTATTGTTCAGTTTAGGGTAGTCAAACTCTAATATTTGTCTTGATGTAAACTATAAAAAAAAGTTAGATTACTTTGTCTAAAAATTCATGTGCAATTGATTTGGAAGCAATGTGAACTACCTTTGGACATCCCATTTTCTAATTTAATTGTTAAAAATGGTTGAAAAACAATTTCTATAAACAATATGCTTAATACGTAAAACTTAGATTAGTTGCAGTTTGTTTGAAAGAAGTGTTGGACAACACTTGTAAAAGATTCATAATAGAACATTATGGGTTTTTTTTTTTTTTTGGCTTTCCCATGTTCTATGGTTCAATTTCTCTATAAGATTTTTTAATTTTCAAAGGAATTCAACCAATTTACTATTATAATGTCATTGATTTAGTTGCTATGAAGGAAACCATTTTATTATTTAGTTTTACTCATTTTCAACACATTGAATGGCTTTTGAATAGATAACAAGTAGTAAAGGTGAAATAAGGAAATATACAAAGTGAAATCATATGAAATATATATTTAATGGCTAAGTTGATATTTGGAATTCTATATTTAGTGTAGGGACTATTAATTAAAGGAGAAGCTATTTTCTTTAACATGCACATAACATTAGGTTCCAAATCTCTTTTTTTTTTGATCGATAATAATTATATTTTATTAATATTTAAAAGAAATTACATATCAGCCTGCCAACTTCTTAAAACATTCTTTGACTTTATAAAAAAAAAAACCCCTTGATAAACTATCGTTTTGCCCTCTAGTTTTACAAACATTCATCCCAACTTTTCTGGGGCAAACAAAAAGACTAATCCGACCATTTTCTAGGCTACAACAATTACCAATTTAAACCAATTCAGCCCAAGAGATTCTGCACTTCAATTTTTGACAACAAAAAGCAACAAACCAAAAAACCATTCTGGAATTCATCGCTGTTCGAGCTTCGCCATTAACTAGTCGTTGCTTAAACCTGTCCATCTGCTACAGTCGCTGTCGACACTTTACCACCTCAACAAAAAACTTTCACCCAACTTCTATCGCTCTGAGCTTCAATTGCTTGGCCTCCCACAATGCCTTCCCCCTCGCTTAGCCGTGTGTTTCGTATGGGGAATGTGCTGGGCACCACTCGGTTCTCCTTCTTCAACTTGCAACTCCTGGCGACGGAGCACCAACTTTAAGTTCTCCCAAGCTATCAAAATTTCCATCTTGTAAGCCTCTCTATCCGTCCTACGCCACCTCACAAAAGGAACCAACCCCTCCTCTGAAGCTTCATCCATTTCATCAATTCCTTTAGAAATGTCATATCCAACCCCCGACACAACCCATTCTAACATCGACTCCATTCCTTGAAGCAAGTCCTTTGCAAACAAAGAGAACATCACCCACTTCACAGTCTCTACATCTTCTTTTAACTCCATTCCCCATGCAAATAACATTGATGCAATATCAACATTCAGTCTTCCTCTATGCCTCGCCCCCATAAAATGTGGCCCCAACGTCTCTAAAACTGCTTCCACCACCTCATCATGCGAACAACGTAGCAACATTTTCAGTCTAAAGGCAATGATTGGCCCAAAAAATCCTTTTTGCTACCTCTTAGTTGTAAAGCTCTGCATCGCCTCCATCCTGACAACAAATGACTCCCTACCCTGACATCAACCACCAAATTTAGCTCTGCATTTTGTTCGAACCACCCCTATTTAAAGCCAAAACGTTTTAAAAATTTAATACATTGCAAGCATCGTCCTTTACGCCTCATGCAAAAAACTCTTTCGCCACCAAAAAAACCCAGCACCTCTACTTCGCACCCACCAGCTTCATTTCCAAGAAACAGTGAGGTCATTTCTGTCCTTTCAACACGACCTCTATCTGGCAACGCCCTCCCTCACAGCACACCAAATCTTCCCAGTTGGATATCAATACTAAGCAATTAGACCATTAGTCCTTGCTACAAAACCCCTGTCCACCTCACCCAACAAAAGGCTCACCTGTCCCATCACTTAGGACGCGTAAACCAAACCCGCGTTCACTCCCAACGATTTCAAAAGCTACCATCTTAGGCCAAATCCATACGACCAATATCTCTCAAATCTTCCACACGACATTCACCTATTTGTTGAAAGGACACAACCTAATTCGATAACCAATCCACTTCAATATTACTTGCCCGTCTGATGTGGCTAACCCGAAATTCCTCAAAGCCAATCAACTCCACCACGATTGCTTTTATAAACACTTGAAGGTGCCACGCCTTCGATTCACCATTAATAATCACTTGTGTTATCACCATCGAGTCACCTTCAAGATGTAATTTTCTCACGCCAAAAGCACGAGCCATATTTACAACCAATAACGCTACCTTGGCTTCTGCAACATTGTTCATACCATCCTCTATCTTTTTTGCTCCTAAAGCGATGGTATTACCCATGCAATCCCTCACAATCGCACCAGCACCAAAAGGTCCTGGATTACCTTTAGCTGCTCCGTCAAAGTTCACTTTATGCCACCCTACCTCAGGTTTTTCCCAACAAACTTCACTGTTATTATCATGGATTCCACCAACACTATTTCCTGCTTGAATGGGGCGAATTTTTATTCCCGGCCAAGCACTATGTATCCTTCTATCTTCTAAAGAATAAGGCAAATTTGATAAATGCAGTTGCGAAGCCGCCACACCCACTACTTCAATTGAATGATTAATTTTGTTGACAATTTTCACTAGAGGTTCTTTCTGATCCATAAAAATCCTACAGTTCCTCTCTTTCCACACTTTCCATATCAGTATTGAGGGACTAACAGTCCAAACACTTGAAAGTAGAGAATTCTTCTTCTGCAGAGAGGGCCAACCTTCAAAAACTTCTTTCAAAGTCCTTTGTAAAGGACCTTGCCACCCTAAATTCAACCTTAAATTCTCCCAACACTTCGCTGTAAAATCACATTGAAGAAGCATATGATCAATAGATTCCTTCGCACCATCACACAAAACACACTTCGTAGGGCCAACAAACCCAAGCCTCTTCCTCCTTTCACCCGATAAAATCCGACCCTTCACAACTAGCCAAGCAAAAGCACCAGCTTTTGGCAAACAATCTTTTCCCCAACAGAGATGCTTAGCCCAAAAGGACTCATCAACCTACAAGTCCAATAATTGGTAACCTAATTTAATTGAATATGCCCCATTCACAGAACCACACCAAATCACCCTATCCTCCTCTTGAGAGAGCAAAATTTGCCTTGATTTAAAGATTTCTTTCATATTTTGCATTTGCTGATTAGATAACCCTCCAGTAGGTAGATCTTTCCAAGCCCATTCAAGACCAAAAGGACCTGGCTTTTGAACAAGATAATCTAACATTTTCACCCCAATGCTGAATGAAAAAAAGACGCAGATCTTGGGTCCCCTCCACCTCTCTCAAATAAGATAAACCATTCCAAGAGTCATCCCAAAACTTAGCTTTTCTCCCATCCCCAATTTGCCAAGATAAATGATTCAGAATAACTGGCCTACATGACAATGAAATTCCAGATTGCCGACCCTTTAGGAGGGTCCCGAATTGTGAAAACCCTGTGGTCCTCAACAAAATCTAGATATTTAGCTTTTAAGATCTTGACCCAAAGCAAATTAGGATTTGCATAGATACACCAGACTAACTTAGCACCAAGAGCTTCATTCACGAGCTGCCAATTTCTCAAACCAGCCCCACCTTTCTCTTTGGCTTTGCAAATTTTATCCCAAGCCAGCAGAGGAATTTTATCTTGATCAGTTGGCCCATTCCAAAAGAATTTTCTCATCCGGTGACCAATCAACTGAATTACCTTTTTAGGAATCTTCAAACACATCATTGAGAAGACTTGCATTGCCGAAATCACTGTCTTTAACATTAGAATTTTGCTTGCAGCAGTAAGCCACCTACTCTTCCAGCCATCCATTCTGCTAAGACAACCATCCACCAACTCTTTCCAAATACTTGATTTACTTGCACCCCCAAAAAGTGGAATGCCCAAATATTTACTAGGTAGGGATCTCGATCTCATACCCATAATTCTACAAATTTCCACTTGTTTAGCTAAGGGAGTGTTGAAGAAAAAAACTTCAGATTTCCTCCAATTTATACATTACCCCGAAGCTTTGCCATACTCATCAAGTGTTGCTTTCATGATGCATGCCTCCCTTAGGGAAGCTTCTCCCATCAAAAAAGTATCATCAACAAATTGTAAATGTGACACAAGGTCTAACCCCTCCGCAATTTTAATGCCCTTCCATCTTCCAGAATCACGCTTTTTAGCAATCAACCTACCAAGAGTTTCTGCTAAAATAATAAAGAGAAAAGGAGATATTGGATCTCCCTGCCTAATGCCTTTACTCGTTTCAAAGAAACCCTAAGGGCTTCCGTTCACCAGTACAAAAAAGCGTGGAGTGCTTATACAACTTTGAACCCAGGAGATCCATTCCTCACAAAAGCCAAACTTCCTCAGAACTTTTAGGAGGAAATCCCTATTTACTTCATCATATGCCCGTTTAATATGCAACTTCACCATCATCTTCTCTAATTTTTCCATTCTCACAGAATGAATAGCTTCATGGGCTACAATTACACCTTCAAAGATGGATCTATTCGGTGCAAATCCACTCTTCTCCATTGAAATGACCAAATCCGAAACCTTTTTCAATCTATTAGCCATCACTTTGGAAATGATTTTGTAAATTGTATTGCATAACGAGATGGGCTGGAAGTCTTCAAAAGTACTAATCACCGATCTTTTTGGAACTAAGGCTATAAAGGTGTTGTTAAAGTCCTTAAGCATAAAACCTCCACTTCTTGATTCCTCCACCACTTCCAGCAAATCCTGCGCAAAAAGGTCCCAAAAACATTGAAAGAAAGACGCCGGGAAGCCATTAGGTCCAGGGGCCTTATCTCCACCCAGATTGAACAAAGCCTGTTTGACTTCTTTTAAAGTGACTTTTTCCATCAACATTGTGTTTTGTGCATCTGAAACAGATCTCGGCACCACCTCCAATACTATGCAATTAGTCCCCTCTACTTCCACACTCTCCCTAAAGAGATTTGAGTAAAACCTTATTGCTTCTCTATTAATCTGCTTTGGGTCAGAAAGTAAATTTCCCTGCTGATCTTTAATAGAGAAAATCTTATTTTTCGACTTGCGAACCTTAACCAAATTATGAAAAAACTTTGTATTCCTATCACCCTCCTTTAGCCAACACTCACGAGATTTTTGCCGCCAAAACACCTCTCTTGCCAAAATTTCAGAATATTCTTTATTCAATCTTTTTTCCAACATAAAATCCTCTTCCACCATTCCTCGCCTTACTACATTGGAGTGCAAATCCTTCAGCTGTTCCTCAAGCTTGAATTTCTCAGCAAAGATATTTTTGAAAGACTCTATTCCATCTTTTTATTTTCTCTTTTAGGAACTGGAGATTCTTAAAGAAGATGAAAGCTTTGTTCCCCGAACGCACTGGAGCTTCATTCCACCATTTGGCAATTAACTCCTTAAAACCATCCGCCCGCAACCACATTTTCTCAAATTTGAAAGGACATCTCTCCGGAGTTTCCTCCCCTTGAATCATTAAACTTATTGGGTAATGATCTGACCCAGTTATTGGGAAAATCTCAGCAACACACGTCCATTGATGTCTTGCCCAGTCTCCAACAATAAAGAAACCATCTAATTTCTCAACAATGTTTAGAAATCCCCCTCTCTGGTTTGTCCAAGTAATGTCCCCATTTCTAAAGGGGAGTTCAATGAGGCCATTATTCACCACAAAATCATTGAAATCTTGCTGGCTTTGACTCGCCTAGCAAACTCCACCCATTTTATCTGTTGGTTTTAAAATTGCATTAAAATCACCAGAAAGAAGAAACATCTTCCCCGCTTCTAAGCTTAAAATGTTGGAGATTTCATGCCAAAGCAACCATTTCTGAATTGTTTCCACTGGCCCATATATGTTTAAAACAAAAAAACTAATACCCAGTTGTTTAGACACCACATTTAGCCACTGCCAATTTCTCTCCTTGTGCAACACTTGAACATCCACTAAAGCATCATTCCAAAGAACTCCCAAACCCCCTGAAGCACCTAAAGCACTAGAGGGAGAACAATTCCACCTACTAAAGCACTTTGAGAAAATTTCAAAGTCTTGTTTCTTAATTTTAGTTTCTTGGAGCAGAACCAAAGCCGGTCTCGTTTGATCAAAGCATCTTTTGATCAAGCGAATTTTTTTAGGGGCATTGCAGCCCCTGACATTCCATGATATGATTTTCATGGCTGTCGGGAAAAGGCATAGCCTTTTCCCGATCTCAATTTGCTTTGACCAACAACATTTCCAGCTATTTCCAGCTTCATCCTGTTAGTTTTTGGACCTCTCTTATTCTTTTCACCAATCTTTGCCTTCTTTATTTGAGCCGAAGATTGCTCTAAAGTTCTTTTTTTCCACTATACCAATATTAGCATGCATACCCAAGAGGTCTTCCTCTCCGGTTTCCTCATCTGAACCCAAATCCGAATCTGAATCTTCCATCATTCCACCACTGTCTTTTACCCCTTCAAAAGCACTCTCCAGATTCCTAATAGGGGATATTGGAATGTCTTTAAAAACTACCTCAGTTTCTTCATCACATAAAGGATTTGATCCTGATAGCTTTTCCTGCATGTGACCATGAGAAGAATCCAGGGAATCTACATCCTCTGGTTTTTTTTCCCGGCCATGGGATGGCCTGACACTGTCCATCTGGCTTGAGGGGCGTAACGGATCATGCGAAAACACAATAGGGGTTGGGCCTACAGACTTTGACTGACAAATCAAGTCAGCTAAAGGGTCTTCATCCTTCTGAAGGGAGTCATTTTTTCCAAGATCTCCTACATTTTCAATCTCCGAATACATAATGGCCTCCGCATGAAGATCATTAGGAATCTCCACCTCCTCATGATTCGGGTTATTTGCTAAATGACCTTTTCCAATATGTTGCAACACAACATTCATCCATTCTTGATTTACATTCCCAAATTCATTCTCACAAAGGAAGTCTATTTCCTCTTTCTGACTTCCTTCCCAGACAGGGTTCTCTTTATTTTGATTCATGAGTGTCTCATTCACCGGTTTGAATATAAACCCCCACTCCTGAGAGTTCCAACTCTCCTCCCAACCACCCGTTTCAGTCAAAGCCACTCACTTTTCTTCAAGGGAGTTATGTTCGAGATTCTTTCGCCTTTACACCAGCTGACTAGCATTGAAACCCATTTCTTTCTCACAACAAAGATCATTCTCCAATCCATCCATCTCAAAATCAATCTTTTGACGCCAGATACCTTCACCAGTATGGATTTCTATCATTTTTGGCAAAGGATGATTAACCGGCCGCATAATACAAATCCTTGGAAACATGCTAAAATATGACTTTGCCAAAACTACTTCCGCTTTAACAAAAAAACCCAGTTTGTTTCCAATGATTTTAAGAATTTCTTGATCCCATTATTCATGAGGAAGATTTTTTAGATTTATCCATAAGGGGACATCCTCTACCTTTGCAGTATTGGGATCAAAATTCGAAGTCCAATCAAGAATGGCAAACCCCTTACCATCCATGAAAAACAGACCATGATTCAAAGTCCATTCTTTATCTTGAGTTTTTTGACATATCACTAAGAAGAACCCATTCTCTAGGGTTTTCAGCTCACAACCATTCCCCAATTCTTATCACACCACAACCAAACTTTTGAGAATGAGGGCCATTTCCCACCCCATTTCATTATTAAAGCTCTTGCCTTTAAAAGATTCACAAAGTCATTCCATTCTCTGTTATCCAAAGGAAGAGACGTCATGAGTGAATGGGAAATGATAGGGTATATTTTGCTTGGACCAGCTTGTTCATTCTGGTTCTTTGGACGCCAGAGTTTCCCTTCTAGCTGCTTGAAATCCACTTTTCCGTTGGAATACACCGATTTGAAACCTGCCCTGTTTTGCAAACCCTGGAATTTCTGATGACCCTCCTTTCCCAACTCTCCAGTTTTAATAATAACTGGAGCCCGCCATGCCTGAGAGTACTTGTTCCTCCTTCCGTTTTGGACATTTCGCCCTCTCCTTTTGTTGAAGGGCCACCTTTGCTGATGCCTTCCATCATACTGTAAGCCCTGATGCTTGTGAAACTCCTGCCTAGCTCTCCGCTCCGCCATTTTTTCCCTTTGCAATAGGTTCCAAATCTCTTTATTATTAGGCTTGTCTTTATAATAAAAAGATAACATTGATATATTGATTTTATTGTTGATTTTCTTTGAGATATATGTTCATCTGCCTTATGAAATGTGAAGTTCACTAAAAGAATATAAATGACAAGTTGAGGGATATATTTTTGAATATGCATTATTTATGCATTATTTGGTTATTTTCGTGTTAAAAGGTTTATTAATTTTAGTTGTAAAATGTGGAATGTGCAGGGTAACAAATTTGAGGGAACACTATAATTCTAAAAAATTGAATATGTATTATTTAGTGATTTTGATTTTAAATTAATTTTAGGTGTAAAATGTGGAATGTGCAGGGTTCATTCGAATTGGAAGAAATAATACAATTTTTTCTGTTTAGTGGTGGAAACATGAAACAAAGCTCAAAGGAAGACATAAATTACTTGTAAACATTGCTTAACAATTATAATTAATAAAAGATGCTTAACAAAGCTCGAAGGAACACTATAATTCTAAAATTATCTAAATATTAGTTATAAATAGTTTTGTGTAGTGATGGAAACATGAAACAAAGCTCAAAGGAAGACATAAATTACTTGTAAACATTGCGTAACAATTATAATTAATAAAAGATACATTATTTTTTTAGGAGGGGTAGAAATACCCCTCCACAAACTCTTAAGGATGACCATGGACATCCTTCAAGAGGTCTTTTTTATGTTTTTTTTTTAAATTTCTATTATTTATTTTGATTTAATTAAATTGTTTTGTTAAATCAAACATATATTTTAAAAGTTAAATAAAGTAGTTTATTTATTGCTAATTTAAGAATTGTAAATATTTTTTTAATAGGTATGATTAATGAAATTATAAAGTAATGACTACTTTCGCTCTACATTTAGACAAGTTGATTAAGAGAGCTAAAGTGTAAAATCACAACTCACTCAAATTATATTTTCTTATAATGGATGCTTTATAATGTTGTATTTTTTATGAAATTTATTTAAATTGAAATATATGGAAATATGGAAATTGTATGTATGCTTATTATAGCTTGAAGGAAAGAATAATTAGGAGACAATAGAGGAAATAAAATTAACTATTGTTTGACAATGGTTATATTATGCATTTAAAATTTATAAAAATATATTTGTTTTATTTTAAAAATCAAAAGGGGTGAAAATAAACAAATATTTTGTTTTACCATGTGATTTTTTAATATTTGTTCTATATTTTAAAATTTATTAGGGTTGCTAGGGTATTCCTAGTTACTATGTAATCGAAGTGCTTGGTGTGTGTCTAGAGGTAGGGTTTGTAAGTGTTTGAGTCAAATTTTATGTACATGTCAAAAAAGAAATATTTAAGCTTTAATATTGTGAATTATTTATTTAACTTTGTGAAAATATTTAATTAGTCAATTTATGATGTGCTTGGTTAAATGACATTAATTTGTATTCATCAACACTAGATTTTGTGTAAGTCTATAATGGAATGATATACACAATTAATAATTTATATGGCTTTTATGTGAAGGTTCTAATGAAAATATAACATAAATTGAGTCTTACAAGCTTTATGTAAAATTTTCATGTCTAATATGCATTAGGATTGATGAAATTAATTGTGTAATTGATTTTAAGGGTTTTATGTCAATGGTTCAATGTCATGCATGTCATTTAATCTTATGGTGTGTTCTAGTGCACTTATGCATTATGAATAACTCCATTATTTGTACGGTCAATGTATATCAAACTATTATGTTATGTCGAGTGTGCTTGTTTGTTCACTAAGGTTGAGTGATATTACACAGAGTGTGAGATGGTTCTAATTGAATGTGGCATATATGGTGTGCATTAGAGTTGAATGGCTTAGTATCTCTTATTTTCATATCTTTTGAGTGAATCTTTCATCATGAACAGTGTGCATCAATCTCCTATAGTATGTCTAGTGTACTTAATCATGCATCATGAAAAGCAAGCAATCCCTTTGAAGATTTCATTCTTCAACTCAAAGTTTTACTTCTTTCTCTGTTCTTCACTTCAAAAATTCTTCAATATTCTCTCTTAAAAAATTCTATCTCTGAAAAATTCTATCTCTCGAAATTGGAGAGAGCTTAACTTTCCTCTCAACCGAACTTGTGAGTTGAAAATGACTTGAAAACACCTTATAAGGTTGAGAAGTTCGATTTATTTTAGCAGTTTCACATTTTCTCTCAAGTTCATCAAACCTAGACTTGTTTTCTCTTGTTCATCAAGTCAAGTTTCTAATTTCTCCAATCTTCATCTTTTATCCAAAATCTATAGATTTTTCTTTGGAGCTCGAATTTTAGCTTAGTGTTGGAAAATAATTAAAGGTTCAATATGTGAATTTTTGATTTTTCAACCTTTAATATTATGTATTTTTCTCCTTCTGGCGAATTTTATTCAACTCTAGATTTTTATTTCTTTTTCCTTCATGGCGGACTTAGGCAAGGTCGGACTTCATGAATTTCTTTCCAAGAGGTGGGTGAACTTTCTTAGCACTTGGAATTTTTCCCCTTACCTTCCTAGCGGACTTTCTCATGCCTTTTCCATTTCACAACTCTCCTCTAGGTGCTTCATGCAAACAATTTTTTTATCATATTTTGGGGGCAGACTTTATAGTGCGTTAGACATGCTTCTTCTAGCAAAGCCAGACTTCTTCAATGTTTGGATGTGTTATTTATTAGCCAAGGTCGGACTTTGTAATATTTTTGCCATCTATCTTCCCTTTAAGCAAGTTAGACTTCACATGTGTCTCTCCTTGGTTGGGGTGGACTTTGGTGTTTGCTTGACAAACTCTAGGAAAACTTTCTTTAAGGCTTTCCTTACTCCCTTTTGGCTTGGGCAGACTTCCAAGGTTTCTTTCCACTTCCCTTTTGGCATGGCGGACTTCCTTCATTTCTTCAAGTGTTGGGCGGAATTCAAGAAGTTTTTGCCATGGTAGGGGTGGACTTTCCAAACTTCATTCCATTTCCACCTCTTCCCATGGCGGAGTTTGTTGGTGCCTTTCACATTGCTTCCAAGGTAGGGTAAACTTTCTCCTTGGCTTGCCATTCTTATTACTCCTTCCAAGCAGACTTGTCATTGTCTTTGCCATCTCCATGGCAGACTTGGAAGCTCTTTGTCCTTGGGCGGATTTCTTCAAACTTGCTCCATTTTCATCCTTGATCACCATGAATTCCATCAAACCCTTGCCATATGCCTTGATTTTTTTGTGATTTTTCATTGCTTTTTGATTGATTTTCTTTGATTTTCTCATGATTTTCACTTGATTTTTTGCTTTATTTTGCATGCTTTTTGATTGATTTTTGTTCTAAAGGCCTGATTTTTGGTTGCTTTTTGATTGATTTTCTTGATTTTTCTTTGCCTTTTTAGTCTAAAAGTGAAAACGTTAACTCTGTTACCTAAAAATAGAAACGTACTAAAAATAGAAAAAGCAAAAAAATAAACTTTTTAAAAATAGTAAATCCCGGATTGGTCCAAAAGTGCAAAAAATGGAAAAAGCAAAAAGCAAAAAAAACAAAATTCCTAAAAAGTAGGAAGAGTTAGAATTGACTCAAAGCACAGGGGATCCTTGTCTTTCGGACCTTTTGACTCAAAGCACAAGTGATCCTCGTCTTCCGGACCTTATGAGCACTTTCATGACGTCTAAGCACAGTTTCAAGCTTGAATTCTCTACTTGGCTTGGGTGATGAATCAAAACTCTAACTTGAAACTTTCGGAGCAAGAGAACTTATGAAATTGCAACCCTAAAAACGAACCACTGAGGGTCCCCATTTGCAATGGGGCGATGTGTGAAATAGGTCACAACAAGTCCCAGGTGTGCTCTATCCATGCCTTTTCCTTTTGAAACCACCTCAGGTGCACCAATATGACCTTTCTGCCACTAAGCATTCATTATACCCCCTCCCAAGTGCTTGTTTTAGTCACTACTGCTTCTTAAGATTGATGAAACAAGTCCTAGGTGCTTATTTACTCCATCTATGTCAGTTAAAGGTATCTTCTTGCCAAACAACCACTGTTGTCACTTGAATCTACTAGGCACTCTTTATCACCCTTATTGTCACTAAAACCATCATGTTAAGCAACTCTTTCATTTAGGTGTGTCACTCAAACACCTGGTATCTACTCCTAGGCATGTGCACCAGCCTCTCCAACCACCTAAAGGTTTGCTATGAATACGCTAGCACCCATTGATGCATGTTTTCAACCCTAGGTGCACCCTTTTGCTGATGTTGGCACTTGTGACATAGGTGCTTATTTCAGTTACCCTCACCACTAAAGACTACTCATAACTACTCTGATGCTTGCCCAACAAATGGAATGAGAAATAATGACCATTCTAATCATATAAATACCTAAACATTGTTTTTTTTTAATTTGTGTTTCTTGCTTTAGGGAAATAGCTTGGTCCTTTTGCTATAAAATCAGGGCCACCCTATGTTTACAACTTGATTTTACTTCTTTGAACTGTAGTTCATTATATATTGGACAATGAATATAACAATAATAAAAGATGACAATCATTTCTCAAAAGAGAACAACAACCCAGATCATGAATGTGGTAATGACAAGTGGCTTCTATAGGCAACACTTTGATAAATGAACATGATGAAACACATAAGATGGACCTTTACATTGAAAGTTTTGTACAAGCATAACAACTCCAACTGATTGCAATATTGAACTTTTCCTCTAAATTGTGACCAATGACAATATTCCATTGTCAATTATCATGATTGCAGATGAGTGTCCAAATATGGATGTAGAGAGCTTTTGGTGGAGTTAATGATGGTTATTGGAATAGTTAATAAATTTCTACAATGTGCGACTTATGGATGACATTGAGGAATATTTATGACCAATGACATTGCTTTTGTTTCCACTTATTCTCATTATTCTAGTGAGATGTTCAAGAAGAAAGTAAAAGCCATGCCATCATTTATACCTGTAGCCACTCACAAACATGATCAAAACTGTTGCTTGATGGAAATGTAGCAAGATTTCTAATGGTTGCTTAAAATGGGTGGGATGCATAACTTTTGGTCATCATTTGTTGGTGAACAATGAAGATTGTTATTTGTACAACAGTTAGTAGATCAATATTTTGTGAAGGAATATCAAATGGTAATATTTCATCATTAAGGTACATGTCATTAGAGTAACTACTGAGCATATATTTTGGATCCCCTTTTGGATGCATGTTCTTAATTATGTAAAGGATTGTTTTTTGAAAGTTAATTCAAAAAAGTCATAGTTATCATACTAAAAGGGCTTGACAATATGATTTTTTATACCTGTAGCCACTCACAAACATGATCATAACTATTGCTTGATGGAAATATAGCAAGATTTCTAACGGTTGCTTAAAATGGGTGGGATGCATAACTTTTGGTCATCATTTGTTGGTGAACAATGAAGATTGTTATTTGTACAACAGTTAGTAGATCAATATTTTGTGAAGGAATATCAAATGGTAATATTTCATCATTAAGGTATATGTCATTAGAGTAACTATTGAGCATATATTTTGGATCCCCTTTTGGATGCATGTTCTTAATTATGTAAAGGATTGTTTTTTGAAAGTTAATTCAAAAAAGTCATAGTTATCATACTAAAAGGGCTTGACAATATGATTTCCTTTCATCACATTCCACATTTGTATTCCAAAAGGTATTTGCAGTGGCTAGAAAGAAGGAAATTATAGTAATATCCATGTGTGTCCAAACATAGGTCAATGAGATTGGACAGTACACTAGTATACAATAGTAAGTTCTAGAAAGAGAAAATCCTAGAGGCCTATAAAGGGAAAGAAACAAAAACAAAAGTACAATACAGCTATGGACCATTGACATGTGGTCAATAAACCAATATAAGTAGCCACGTAAGGGGAACAAGATTCCTAAAGAGCAAAAGTTGACGAGTATTGGAGAGTAGGAGACAAGTCTCATTGAATATTTTTGGTTGGGCTTCAAATGGAGTACTCATTTCCAATCATTGTGAAAGGACCAATACAAGATCCAATAGTGATCATTTGGTAATGCCCATGGCCAAGAGGGCTAACTCAAGGGATTCTAGGGGAGGAGCCACTGGAAGCAGGGAACCCCCTCTAGAATCACACCTAACATCCAAGGTTGATGTAACTCCTATAGCAATGAAGAAGCTCATAATATATGTTTGTCCCTATGGCTAGGAGCTGGTTGGAAAGGAGTAGATCTGTCATTGAGAAAGAGTTGAGTCATGTTGCTTGAATGAAGTGAAACCATGTTGCCAAGGGGGAATGTGTTGGGGAATTTGAGTAAAAGTGATAAGTTGTGATAACTATCATCTCATAAATTTATTTGTATCTATGTGAAGTAGCAATATCCAAAGGTTGTTTAGAACCACTAGTCTCCTAGATGGGTTGGAAGAAGAAGGTGATCAACATGGGGGCTCGAAGATTCGTAGAGATCCTTTAAGTATTTGAGTTGAAGCGTGACAACCTCCTATAGATAAAGGGCTAAGCACCACTAGTCTAAATATCAAAAGAAAGTAGAGAGATTGTTGCTTAAATCTTATAGAGGAAATAGTATTTCCCTTGTATCTCAAAGTAAATGGGACATCTAAAGATGAAGTGTTCCTCAGCATCCACCTCTTGGAGAGACTAAAGATGATAGATCTGATCTTGGTAAAGAATATGATGGTCCATCTTAATTCATAACTAGTGGGAAAAAACCCTTAGTTGCCCAAGGGGAAACCTCAATCAATGTGACAAATGATGCTAGAGATAGTTAGGATGACATAGCATACCATCCTCCACTTGTAAGAAATGTTCTATGGAAAAGCAAGCTTCAAGCAAAGTAGTATAGGAGGGTAGGTCTAGGTGACTTGGATGTATTTTTTGCAAATGTCCTCTTTGATAGCTCTAGTGATGGTCCAAGTGATACATAAAAGAAGGTAGTCTATCAATATATATGGTGATAGAAAGGAGCAAGCTAGTCTTAGACTACCAATAATGATGTTGTCTATTGGAGCCCAATTAAGCAATCCACTTAGGGGAATGAAGAGCTAAATATGGATATCTTTGTTGACAAGAAAAAACTAAATCCCCATGGATTTGAGTTAGTTAATGTAGAAAGTAAGTGGGAATTTTTTTTTTGAGATAGTCATTGTGAAATAAACACATCCAAGATGATGCTTTTAGGAAAAGTCCACTTGCAATAAATCATGTGTTGCAGCATGAGAGTCTCGACCTTCCCAAATGGGTCCAATCAATGGATCCTAATCTAGGTACTGAAACCTCATACCATATAAAATTGTAGGCTTGATGATTGTATCAAATAGATGCTTCTTTGAAGGGATGTCTTGGAATTGCCATGGATAGATGAGGTAGTGGTGAAGAAAAAGTGCAAAAGTTCCATAAAAAGTGTGTATTCTCCTTGACCTACTTAAGATTCAATCACTTAAAAATGAGCAGGTTAATAAAAAATAGAGTAGAAAAGTTAGTATTTTTCATACTGGCCTTTGTCTAAATATGAAGAAGAATATTGAGTACTTAAAACGACCATATATATGTTGGGATATTGATCCCAAGGATGCTTGAAAAATCAATTGGGTCTTTAGAGATTTACAATTGAGATTGATTCATTTTCCATTGGATGCTATAGAAGGTGAGAATGACAATGTTAATAGTTGTGCTAAACTTTTTTTGATAACAAGATAGATTATAGTAATCATATAAAAATGAGCATTGTACAAAAATTCATTATCCTTAATTAGAGGAAAAGGAGTTGGAGGGCATAAAGGCAGCAATATACAAAGTTGTTAGCACAACTGGGTGAGAACCCACTCTACCAGGAAAAATAAAATAGAAACAATTTAGATACAAGCTTAGATAACCTTCCAATTATAGTTTTGAATTTTCAGTAGCTATAGAAATTAAAGGAATCATACCCAAGATAAGAACTTGAGAGTAATTGAGCAATGGGTTTCCTTGGGATGTTGGTATCCATTGTGTGACTTTCCTCATTCCGTGAAAGCTTGATGAACAAAATTTGTTGATCTAGGAGATTTCTTGAAGAGATTTTGAGAGTAGTTGTCGTTGTGAAGCTATTGGTCAAAGGTTGGTGTCAAGAATTATGACCTGTCTCTTGATATGAGTGTTTTGTTGCATCATTTCCGCCGACTAGAATGTTTGTTTTCCCAATGTAATGTCCCCAATTTCCGATTGGACAATATTTAATTATTTAATTAATTAAATATTATTTTTGTCCTGAATTAATATTTAGGGCATTTATATTAGTGACTTAAATAAAAAGTAATAAATAATATAAGTCACTTTATGAATTAAAGGGAATCTTCCGAAAGTTGAGCTAATCCTTTAAAAAGGGTTGAGGACAAATCTTTTGATCATCATGTGAAATCATTATCTTTTGGAGAATTCCAATATTTGGTGACCTTAGCTTACAGGAGGCTTGAGGACGGAAACCCTCGAGCTTCAGGATTTGAGATTTGGACGAAAACCCAAATCCTCTTTCAAATGGATCCATTGTAGGGTTCGCATTATGCTTCATTGATCAGTTGTTCGGTTGAGGGAAATTGTAATCTTTGAAGACAAATTTCCAAGTTTGCAGAATATCAATATATCTTGTTGAAGTCAAAGACCCAGGATTATTTCAGGTTTGATGAAGATTGATAATTAGAAGATTTTTAGAATTTGTAAGGTTCCTATGGCAGGGCTTCAAAATATTTATCTTAATATCTTCAGCTCATTCAATCAAGTATTCCAACCGATTTTATATATAACGGATAAAGGGTTCAGAATATCTAATAAATATTATCACAGCCTTTGTCAATCCATTTTTGGCCGCGGTCATTAGCATAAGACAAAATTGTATATAGAGGCTAATATTTGAAAGGGACCGACAATATTTGTGGGGTATAGAATTTAGCTCAGCCAATAAAAGACAAACCTAAGTCTTTAGCGCCGCTTTCTTTTGCCACCTCAACATTATAAGAAAGGTTGCAACTCATTATTGGGATAAGTTTGGATGATATCGTGGCAAATTGTCTTCAGGTGGTCAGCTGTGAATATTGCACCATTTATAGGAACCGTGCATCCCAAAATCTGTTGTGGTTTGAACTCTAGATTGTCGTCTATTCCACAAGGTGACGTGTAAGGTGGATTAGTCAAAGGGGGGTCAATTTCCTTTGATGTGCCTCCCTTCATAAAGCCACTGCCACTCCTCTACGTAGCAGATATTATTCAAATCTGAGGCTTAATTCCATAAGCTCAAAGATTAGATGAGTTGCATAGAGGAGTATGTGTCACCTCTTCATTAGGCTGACATGGGGAAGAAGACAAGGATTATGGAGCCACTATTGATTATGCTCAGATAGGGAGTCTACGACTAGGCAGCCAATTGGGTCTTCTATGTGTGTATGCTCCCAAATTGCTGCAATCGCCTATTTGAAATCAAACTTTAAGTTGTGGATAAGACAAAGGCTACTCGATAACTTCATATATATGCACAAGTTCGGGGATTTAGAGATGGCGACCTGCTTAATACATCTTCTAGGTTAGAAAAATAAATATAAACAATAATGCTTGAATATGTTCTGATCTCAATGTTGTGTAAAATCTGTGGTATTAATCTGGCATAATATAGTCTCAGCTTCTATGTTCCCTGTGTGTTGTTCTAGTGGTTTGTAAATGGTAATGCTATGAACATTCTATTATAACAGTCCTGTATAATTTCTAAAATGTACTTCTGCTTCAGTATTGCATATAATAGTTATCTTAATCATTTGGTAAGGCCAAATTTCGTGATGTAAGAAGTCGATTGGATATGAATGCTATCTTCATTTCTTTATTGGTGAATTGCATTAAGGTTAATAATTCTGTGAATGAACCTCTAAAGCAAATTCTAACCTATGTAAAGACAATTATTTTGACAAAATGTCCCATATGTCAAACTGAGTTAATCGAAAAATATCGCTCAATCCAAGAGGGGTTGTTACATAAAAAGGTGATGAAGTTTAAAAGCGGGTGAAAAAGGAATTTAATAATCATCTTCTGGAAAATTAGGAGTGTTTTGGAGAGCTTGGCTTTCAAGGAGCTTGAGGACGAAAACCCTTGGGTTTCATGGTGGATTGGACAAAAACCCAATTCCATTAGGTGGCAGGTACACTCAAGTTTCACAATGTTTCAATGAGTAGTTGAACGATTGTTGGAAATTTGGGAATTATTTTGCAAAGACAAATTTCAGAAGGTGGCTAACTATAATGTTCCCTTGTTAAACTTATCCTAAAACTAGCACTTGCACCAGGGAGGGTGCAAGGGTTACGCTGATAGAAAAATATATAGAAGTAAAGATGGAAAGAAAGAGTAGTGTAAAATATATAATTTTTGTTTGCATTGTTTACAAATTGGAAGTTGAAGTATTTTCCTATGCCCAAATGTGCTCAATGGAATGTCCTAGTCATTATTTACTTTTACCTAAACAAAATCATGGATATATGTTGTGTTTCCATCTCGTTGACAATATATCCACTGACACAATAGTAGATTTGTAGGGGATGGTCCTCAAGTAAACAATCTGCTTGTTGACCATAAGCTGCTGGTAGTTTAAGCTTTTCCTCTCCCAACAATTTCCAAACTCTAAGTTTCATGTTGAGTGTAGGGATTTGGGTTCTAATAGATAAAGCAGACACGATAAGAGGTTTTTCTCGAAATTCTTCCAATTGGTTTTTGTTCATGCACAATACTCCCTATCGATCAAAGTCAGTAAGAACAAGAGTTTCCAGGGTGGGGTGCTTTGATATGATATGCTGAAGAAGATAATGCCTTGCAGAAGCAACAATGAGGGAGCTAATGTCCAAACCACTCTCAGTTTCAACTTCAAGCTTTCACATTTCCAATGTCTTCATCGTCTAAAGCTCCATTTTCTATATTGAAATTGCCATTTAGGTTGGAATCAAAGATAAGAAACAAACCAAAATATGATATTGAAAATGTCATGGCAAACTAATATACTGAAAAGTAAAATTATCTAAGACGAACTTCTAAATGCAAAAGGGAAGGTAACACATATAACCCATTTACACCCAGTAGAAAATAAAAGACAGTCTTTCACCCTCTCCCTAGAACCCATTTAAATTGTCACACTATCTTACACACCTTCCTAGGTCACAGACTGGATATATTCCTTATAAGATTTAAAAATACTCGATGAAGTGAGCATAGCCTTCACTTTTTTGACTAAATCTTTAGATTTATTTGACAGTATTTTGCAAAAGTTGTTAAGTTACAAATACAAACTGATTGTTTTAGTAGTCATTTAACTGAAGCGTCGATATAATTTATATGTTAATTGCCTGATAGAGAGGGTTTGTTGGATAGTTATAGAAGCTATTCCAGGGATATACAACATATGCTAATGGCATCATGTAGTGTAGGATGATAATGAGGTAAGGCTAGAAGCGTTGAAGTTTTATTCCTGGAGCAAGTTAAGCTCCCATCTAATTGCATACTAATTTTGATTGTGTACATCTTCTACAATAGAGGCAATAAGGAGTTATGGTGTGTTTGTTTGGGTTTTTCTTTTTGAGGGAGCAAACCTACTATGGTTCCTTTTAATTGTATTTTCTAATTTTTATGATAGATTAATTGTTAAGAGTTGCCCTGTTTTTGGTTAAATATGAGCGAATGTACCATCATTCTTAAAGAAGAATTTAGCTTAGAAGGTGCTTCTAAGGTGTTTCTAGTGTGTCGAAATTCTCATTTGATTTACATCTAGCCTCATCTGGGCATGGCTTGCTTTACTATGGGGAGCATGAGCATACCAAGCTTGGTTTGAGCTTGATACATCATTGTGGCAGTCGCTATTCCTTACCCCTCAACCATCACATGCTGGACTTGTAGTTCCTTTATTATTGAAAAATAATTATGTAATGTATGAGGGTTGCTATGTATGCAGCTTTGTTAGAACTGTAGTCACATACTGCACATATCCGTCTAACCCCTTAGATTTGTCTTCCTTTATATTAGAAAATGAAGGCCTGCCTGGAAGTGAGCTTGCTCCAAATAAAATTGTTTAGCCAATGCAATCCAAAAGTTCTGTGTTCTAAACCATGCCTTTCAGTCCTTTAGTTTTTCCATGTAATCTTTGGGCAGTTTTTCCATGTAATCTTTGGGCCATTTTTTCCAATCCTCGACACTATATTTTCCCAACTTTTGCCTAGATCTTTCACAGACCATCTGC
Organism: Sequoia sempervirens; assembly: GCA_007258455.2. Lineage (NCBI taxonomy): Eukaryota > Viridiplantae > Streptophyta > Pinopsida > Cupressales > Cupressaceae > Sequoia > Sequoia sempervirens. Next base: position 105,500,637 of record VDFB02047397.1, on the reverse strand, counting down.
CCCATCCTTGTTATGGCCAGTGTTATATTACAGATGCATCAAGGCTTTGATTGTGCTTGAGATTGTCTTTTCATAAATGACAATCTATAATTTTTATGTAAACTATCAATTTCTCTTTGTAGTTTTAAAGATACCACTTTGTAATGGTATACCATAACACAGTCATTATCACATGTGAGACCAGCTTGCCTTTGGTGCTACTTGTCCAAATTTTCAATTTGTTTCTAGCATCTAATTTTACATTCTTTTAATCTTTTCCTAATATGTGTTGTAACGCCTCGCCATGCAACCCTAGGGGAAGTTGCAATTAACTACTCAAACACAATAATTTTTTTTGATTAAGTACAATTAACATGCAAGGTTTACTACCCATTGCCAAACAACCCCTAAGGTTACGAGACTGAGTTACTTAAACGCAAACAAGAAACATGAATTGAAAACATGACATTTAATTGCTTAAAGAATTAATAACGCATACATTCCATACAAGATAAAATACATCAAAGGATAAGAGATACCACATGATTCCAATAATATAATTTACAATACGATTACAACACTCATTCCCCGAATGAGATAAATCTAATAAGCATGGTTACATATTACAACTTCCACCTTGATAACAATGAGGGGTAATAAATTACAAGTTCCAACTGAAATGAAACTGGATCCCACGAGCTCTCCAACTGGAAATCTTGTCTACACGAACAAAAGGATGACCCAACGGATTAAAGGTGCACGTTCCACCCAACCATGTGATACTTGAAGGCTCACCCCCCGTGCTAGGAGATAGTAACAAGGAATTTCTATACAAGACGGTCTACCTCTAGACACAGGTTGAAACATAATTGAACTGAATCAAATACAACACCACAACACTTAACACAATGGTTACAATGCTTCCAGAGAACAAAGATCATCTACGCAGTACAACAAACTAACTTCTGGTTGACATAGAGAGAGTGTCACACATCATTTGTTATGAGTTACCTAGGCTCAACCTTCCTAGGCTACTGGACCCCATCATGGGTTACCCTGGCTTGCCTCTACCAGCCGCCAGACCCTCATACAAACTGTGCTTCTCGTCTCATCTCAAGCCTTGAAAGCGAATGAGTCATGAGAGAGGCATTTATTATCTTATTTAGTTTGAGAGTTTTTCATTAATTTCTTTCAAGTTTTCACTAACTTAAACTCTAAGTGAGTTACCCTAGCGCCCCTTTGTGTGCCGGACCCCCACATAGAGCCACTCTCCTATCGACAACACTTACAGTACCAAAACCACAAATCAATGGGTAAACTAGATAAGACAACCTCTCCAATCCAAGGAGGCAATGAACAAAGGAAACTCACTCCAAACATTGAAGGAAACAAAAATACATAATCCACTTCTTCCAAAGGAGGCACAAACCACCTAAACCACTCCTAATCCCAAGGAGGCACAAACCATCCCCGTTCGTGAAAACTAGGTAAAACAACAGGTTACCACTATACGCATTTTCCAAGGCAATTCACAAATTGAATCACCACATAAAACATCCCAACCTAGAATAACTCGTCTGGAAGACTTACTAGACAAATAACCCCATTTGCCCAACATTGAGAATGAACGAAAACATCATTTAGAAAGCATTTCAGACAACTCAAGAAACTAATGTTAGGATTTCCTAAATCCAAGAACATCAATGGCATATTGCACGTAACCATAAAAATAGTTAACATTATTACAAACACTCAAGAGTAAATAGTTTACATGAGTAACATTGAGAAATCTAAATCTAACCATTTAATTCCATTTGCCTTGATTATCCATAATAATCAAAATTAAATTTTAAATAAATCAAAACATTAGATTAGAAAATCAATTTTATTTCAACTAAGATAATGAAATAATCACCTTAAAAACAGTTCATATTTAAATATATATATATATATATATATATATATATATATATATATATATATATATATATATATATATATATATATATATATATATATATATATATATATATATATATATATATATAAATATATAAAATTAGTGTATGTACAAATATACATATATATATATTTAAATATATAATTATTATTTAAATATAAATTTAAAAACACTCATTTTAAATTCAATTAATTACAAAATACATTGTATATATACATAATATGTATGCATATTATATATATAATATATATATATATATCATATATCTACATTTAATAATAAAAAACATAATATATATTTATATATATTTATCTATACATATATATTTATATATATTTATCTATACATATATATTTATATATATCTATATATATATATATTTATATAATATATATATTATAAATAATATATATATATATATATATATATATATATAAATTATATATATATATAAATTATATATATATATATATATATATATATATAAAATATATATATCTATATATATAATATATATTATATAATATGCACATATACAAATTTTATATGTTATAAAATATATATTAAAAAAAGCAAAAAGCAAACCAATCCCCCACACAGCCCTGCTGCTACAGGGGTTACACCCCTGTGGGGGCGACTGTGGGGGCAGCCCCAGCCCTCCCCATGGTTACTAAATTTATTTATTTTTGTATATTTTATTTATAAATTAAAAATTTAGAACCCCCCGCAACTCAAGAACAAGGTTTTATTTTACAAAAAGTTTCACAAAAATTTCCCCAGAATGAAAATTAATTTGCAAACATAAACAATATATGTGTGTATATATATATATTTCCATATTTTTCCTACATAAACAAAATACCCAGCAACAGAAATTACAAGCATAAATTATTAATTTCAAAATCAAACTGGAAATTTCTTTGTTTATCTCTCACTTTTCTATTGTTGAAATCTTTTTTTTTTCTTTGTTTTCTTTTCCATGCTTTCAACAGAAGTTTTTTAGGTTTTGAAATAAAATTTGACATGGGTTTTCTTTGCAAATCTAACAAAATTTAAAAAAATTTCAATAGCATAATAAAATTTGAAAACTCTTTCAAAAAGAAAACAAAATCATAGAGAGAAACCTGTTTTTTTTTCCAAAGCTTGAAAGATTGTCAATGGAGTCCTGAATCCTTCTTCTGATTCCAACTCCTCTAAGGAATCCAAAATTGCTTCCTCAAATCCAAAAGAAAACCCACACCACTCTTTTCTCCACCAAATTGAAAGATAGAAATTAAAAATAAAATTGTGTTTGCTCTCATAGAGTTTCCCCAAATTTAGTCAAACCCCTAAAATATCCCATCCACCAAATTTATTGCAAATTTGGAGATATTTTCCTTTTTTTTTAAAAAATTTAAAACAAAATTGCTTTCAAAATGGATTTTCATGAATTTAAAAATTTCTTTTACAAAAAGAATTCAAAATTTTGAAAAGAATTTCTTTTACATATTAATTTTCAAAAAGTGCAATTTAAAACATATTTTCATTTTTTTTAATTTCTATTGAAACATCTATTTTTTATTTTTTATTTTAGACTGCAGGAATCGGGTAGCACGACCCCCTATAAACTGCAGTGCGCCTGGTAAACTTTTTAACGTGACCGGCGGCGCTGGCGCGACACGCCCTCTAGTACCACGGGACGGGGGGAGACTAGAACTCGTGACCAGCAGAGTCGCAACGGAATTACTTAGCTAACCGAGCTAGGGCCCCCGCCCCTATTGAAACATCTATTAATTCCAAAATAAATAACTTATTTTAATTCATCACCATTAATTTAATTAATCAATAAAATAAATCTAATACAAGATTATATTATTTTATTAATTAAAATTAAATTAATCAATAAAATAACTAACATTTCAACATTGTAACTAGATATATTTAATCATCAATTTAACTACACAAGCCATTTATTTACCTTTTTCACTTGAAATTTAAATAAAAACAAGGAGAGATAATAATAAAGAAACAACTTAACCCGACTAAAACCCGATGACTCACTATGACTAGGGTGATGACTTGGCACGAAAAACCTAGCTACTATCTCCCAATCAAATACTGTTGGCCAATGGACATGCTCAAACCTATGAAATCAGGTGGAGTCGATGTCCTTTACCTGTCAACCTGCGAACAAAGAGTATATTGAACATGCATATATACATAATATGATCAAACACATCGTGAAGAGGAAATCTCGGAATCATAGGGCACTTGTAAGCGAGTGGTACAATCTTGTCTCCTTCACCAATACAAAATTACTAACTGACGATTCTAACATCAATAATATGATCAAAAGCATAAAACATCATTAATTCAAATATCTGCTAAGTTAATCCAAAACATGCCATAATGATAACATCAAAGTAAAATACCATCACATCAAAATATAATATTCGCATCGCTTTATAGTTTGCGATCAAATAGCAACCAAGTACCAAAGTCAAAATATAGCAGAACAAAGCATTACAAAGAAAACACTGCCAATCAAAAGATCCAAAATGGAGGGGTGTTACATGTATGTCCTTTGTGTTAAAGCAAGAAGGGTGTATAAATCTTTGGTGTTAGGAATCATCTATTGTAAGAGTTAATTATTAATTTGTCTATATTGCGTTTGTGCCTCTATGAGAAGTTGTTTGCATAAGAGTTCTAATCTCATTATACACTTTTTTAGCTTGCAATAAGAATCTCTCAAAAGAAATTTCATAAAATTAGGATGACAATTTGTAAATTGAAATTTAGAGTTTAGGGCCTTCCACGCATTGCATTTTTAGTGCTTTGTTGATGGCACTGATGCTTCTTTGGAACATTAAGGCTTCACCGATTGTTTTTTGAGTGTACCCAACTCCTATGATGGAATCATCTATCATAGTAAATTTCCGTAATTTGAACTCACTTGATGCTAGATACACATCAAATATAGGAGAAAAGGATGATGCTACAAATCGAGAGAAATTTGTCTCTTCTATAGATAAACTTTGGTTTGTTATCAATAGCAACCACAATGAACTAACAATGGCTTTGAAATCTGCATGCATACTCAATTTAATTAGCTACAAGCTAGTTTTAAGAGAGCTTGAGAGGATTTCATTGATATTAAGGGTCCATTCGGCCCTTGAATTGACTCAACAACATTAAGATGATCAGAAACCCACTTATGCTTACTAGTTCAAGATTTTGTTGACAAAGCAGCAGGGTGGCCTGGAGGTGAAAAGTGGTAAGAGCTTGGGGAAGGTCTTGCTTTGCAGCCATGGTGCTTTTCTGAAAGAGAAGCAGTGTGAAGATTGATGGACTATGCTTACCATGGTATGAATCGGTTCTCAAATGATGCCAATTGTTTCTGATAAGAGGATACCATGGGAGGGGAAGGAAAAAGCTGAAGGGAGTAAGCACAAAGAAAGGGGAGTGAAACAACAAGATGAAGGTAGGGCAAAAAAAGGAATGGGAATCAATGAAGTGCCACCATCAGAAAGGGAAGGCCTCGACACGTGACAATCATGTGAAGGGAAGTATGGTGTAATGATGTAATCAGATTGAAAAGGAAATTGTGTTAATCTATGAGTGGCACATATAGGTAGGGAAGGTGAGAGTCTAGTATAGAAGGATATGAAGAGAAGTGTGAAGGGCTAAGGGATAGGATGAAGGATTAAGTGGCATTATGAACCTGGAGAAATCTAATTCTAAGATTTTTGAAAGACCCTCCCAATAGAAGGGTGAAGAGCTTTTTGATTTTTTTTCAAGGCTACTCTTGCATTGGCAATGTAATCTGTTGGGTGGTCTTCTTTGAAACCAATGTAAGAGTGTTGTGTTTGTGAGGTGTCAAAGCAGTGTTAGAGCAGGTTGGAGCAAATACTTGAGCTTTCAGTTCAGGGATGCCCATTTTTAGAGTGTGTTCTCACATATAATCCAAAAATTAAATCAAACATAACAAACTAGAAATAAGCCCCTAAAAATAAACAAAAAAACCCTAATCATTTCAAGTGCCCAAGATTAGTCCTTACCTTGAAGAACGCCTATTTTCTCCAAATCACAATTCCGATCTCTCTTATCCTTAGCAGGATTTAAAACCGAAGAAACCCCAAGAATAACACAGCTCTCTAAAGGCGTCCCAAACTCTGCACGCCATCTTCAATACCTAGTTCACCATTAGGCAGTTCAATCCTCAAATTTTGGACCTCTTTGAAACTCTTCAAAACTTCACCAGGAGAATGATGGGAAACCTCTAGAACCATGGAGTTTTTTGGACCCAAGAAACCTTGCAAAGCGTATAATGGCCTAAAAACACCACCTGACATAAACCTCATCAAGTGGCTCTAAATCCCCCTGTTCTTGGTACTGCTATTGCCGCTAGTTTCACTGCTAGATATCACACAGGCCACCTTAACAACTACATTTTGTACTTGTAGGGCTATGCTATAGAACCTCTTTGATAGTACGCAACATCGACCTAGAGCCTAAATATTTATAGAGGAGTAATGAATTTATAGTTGCAGAATGTTCGTGAAACTCTTACTGTGAGCAATGCTAGAGTCGACAAAAGGGCGGTGACAAAGGTGGACAAAAAAATATCTTCATTTATCGCAATCTACAATCTGATTGACTGCCAATGAATTAGATTGATACTGCATTTACTTAAAAGATCACAATCTAATCTACCAACAATACGATACTATAATAAACCCGAAAGTTGTTTTCTGGTAGCCCTGAATAGGTATAATGGTGTGAAACGGTTTGACGGAGCATGAGACAGGTTTCAGGCCGAAACCTCACACCATATATAGCCTATTGGCTAAACATAAAAGCACATAATTTCTTGTTCATGGTTAGATCGTTTCAAATTGTACATTTTAAGAATAAAATAATAAATGCATTATCATCTATGGCATAAACTAATATGATCATATATGACATATTACTCTTGATTGGAATAGATCTTCGTCTTGTTCCCTCTTTCCTAACCTCATTGGATGGAAGGTTTACTATGCCAAGGGCACGTGCACGGTCTCTAATTGCACTCCCTCAAGGTGTTCCACCTGTCTTGGGACCGCCCCTCAATGGACTGATTTACCATCCACACACTCCCTATCCTTATTGAGTGTTAGCAAAAGGGAATTTTGGGTCCGAAGTCTATTCTTCAAGGTAAAATCATAATAGCTTAATAAGACACAATAATTGATGTAAGCAACATTATTGTGGCGTAGACACATAACATTCATAAATCTACGTATGTTCTTACGCCACATAACATTCATAAATCTACGTATGTTCTTACTTTGTGTAGTAGTCTTAATACATTGTCATATATGTTTATTGCTTGCACATCTAGTCTGTATTGATACTCATAATATATTTGATCCAATCTACAGATCAGCACAAATTAATACATACATAGTTATTGATCCCATAATCCTCAATGATTAGCCAGTCGGTGAGGTTACTTACCTCTGTTCGACGCGCTGTACTAGCTTCTCCAGACATATTCTTGGTAACTCGTTATGTCTCCCATCTTCCACGATGATGATATCAATTTCCATGCTAGCTGCTGAATGGTCTGCAGGTACTCCTCATTCTTTATTTTCTTACTCCTCTTTCACAGTGACATATAAGTCAAACGTAACCCACATGTAATATGAGATATAGCCTATGCACTACCGCATGATACCATGCCCTTGCTCAATATCTATCAAGTTTGTGCATCATTGTTAGCGGCTCATAATCAGTAATCCTCATGACTCCTCCATTATTATTTTGAAATCTCCTTGATTCAAGGATGGCATTGTAAATAAGATAAATCAAGAGACCTGGCACAACTCGCATATCCTAATGAAATACTAATATAAGTTTACTCCAGACGATAGTGGCTTATAGAATATCTTCGGCCTCAAATAATGCTCTTCTACTTATGTTTGAATCTCCAACGACTGATGATTGTAAACAACTGAGATAACCCGATGCTATATGTACAAGGGATTTATAGTCTGGTGCAGAGGGCCCATCGCTCCTTGGGAGCAGCCACGAAATCTCTGTAGAAATTGAATGATTCCCCGAAAACCATCGATGATAAAGATTTATTTCCCTGGAATCAATATTGATGATCGACTGTAGTGGACAGCCATATTTACCGTCTCTACAGGTGACTTCGATAGTAGGGCCCAAGAATATCATATCTCTGGTTTGTAACAAATAATACGCGAATGTTTTATCACCCTCAATTATTACTAAGGAGGTGGCTTCAAGCAATTCGAGATCTCCACTTCCATTATAGAATCTCAACTCTGTGATTATAATTCTATCTCATCCCGTTAGCAATACACGTAAGCAATATTGCAATGAATATATATTTGTAATGGTCCTTGAACTCCAAACTCCCGTCTCATTTCCTGAGACCCTCCAAGTGCCTGCCCACGATCTTTCAATATTTCGGCGCTTCCCAAACGTTGGCATTACTCTTCTATATATCCCGATTATTCTATTCTCTAGGAGTTATGTTGCCTACCTGTTTGGCCGCATTGACACACCTCTTCCCCCCTTCTGGTTTGAAAGTAACTCTTCTTAAGTACACGTATGCTTGGGAGTCATGCACTTTCAATGCACCCGCCTGTTGAGAGTCGTGTCTCTTGCTTAAAGGTTAACCATTGTTTATTTAGCACTTTATTCTTTAATTTATGATTTAAGGGAGCCGATGCCATTTATAGGAGATAATAAACATAATCAGGAAGCGGCCCTTTCACAATTAATCGAGACCCCTTCCTGCTAACTAAGCTCATGACTCTGATTAGCATTATCTCTGAGAAGAGGGTCGCCAAACTCTAAGTGGTATTTATTAACATATTATCATAATCACGATATTTATAATTTTATATTTGATATTTATAACATTATTTTATATCTGTGTTTTTTCATTAATTTTATGTATATTTTAATATTTATATTTATATCTAATGATATTCTAGATTCTCTTTATTATCTTATCTTGGAAATTGTATTCCATATTATTACAACGGTTACAGTGCATATTTTGGGTATTATGATATTCATTGTATAATAATTATAATTATAATGTTGTCTTTTGACAATTATAATTATAATGGTATCAATTTGTTAATGTGCCTTTACTAACTTAGTGTCAACTTTTCTGGGACATGACACTAACTATATTATAGGTGATGTTGGGCGAAAGGGCAAAGCTCATTATATAGAGGTCACTTCGGACATTGTTGCGGATGTAGTTGATCCTAGCTCAGAGAGTGGTCATGAGGTTCAATATTTAGAGCATGATGATGGTGCTATAGGAGATGTGACACATGACACTATTTCTACATTATCAGGGGTGCCTAAGTACCATCCTTTCAAAGTTAGAGGAGTTCTGAAGGGGCAGTAGGTTACCTGTTTAGTTGACAATGGGGCAACTCAACTTTATTGATGAGGGTCTTGTGGTGAAGAGGAGATAACAAGTTGAGGATTTCCCTAGTTTCAATGTCATGGTAGCTGATGGATTTAAAATGACTTGCACCAAGAAGATTTCACAATTGAGCATCCAGTTGGGGGATTATACAATTACATATGACTTCTATGTGGTTGGGATTGGTGATATAGATGTTCTAGGCGTTCAGAGGTTACATTCACTTGGTAGATATAGTTAGGACCTTCAGAAGATGGAATTGGTTTTCATGGCAAGTGGTAGGACAATAGTGTTGAGAGCCTTGGCAGATGGTGCACCGAGGGTGGTGACAGCGAAGCAGATGGAGACTTTGTTCAAACATGGTGAAATTGCATGGGTAACCTAATGCTTTGTGTCTTCCAAATCTTCCTCTAGCAATGATAAACATCATCATGTGGACATTCAGTCTTTTGGATAAGTGGAGTGTTTTGTTTGGAGATATCCCTCTAGGTAGACCTCTTGAGCGTGGATTTGAGCATGTGATTGAGTTAGAGGAGGGCTTCAAGCTAGTAATCACCACTCCTTATTGTCATCCTAGGAGATTCAAAGAAGAATTGAAAAAATGATAAAGGAGTTATTAGATATGGGACACATTAGACCTACACTACTGTATTTGACTACAAATTCTGACGAATGTTTGGTGACATATCGACAAAATATTGTCAACTTACCAACGAAACACTGATTTAAATTTCGTCCCTTTAACGACCACTTTTTATATGTCAAAACCACGACCCAACATCGTCGGTCAACACCACGAAAATTTTTGGCAGTGTCCATCGCAACATCAACGTAACTTCGTCCATCTATCGACGCAAAAAAAAACAAAACATTGCAGAACGCCCATTTGAAATTGTCGAAAAAACACCAAAAGTGCATCCATTTTCCGACGAGGTGGAGCAAACCGTCGTTGCGATTACGACGAAATGTATGTCGCGTGTACAACAACCTCGTTGCAAATTTTTGTGGTTCGTCGGGCTATGTTCGTCGAAATTACGACGAAACCCTGCAATTTTTAAAAAAATATTATTCGTTCAAACATCTTCCAGTTTCCCCGATGCTATAAGTCTCCTCGATGTTCATTCCTTCGATCTCGAGTGTGTCGCCAAGACTCTTTCCGATTGAACTTCCATCGGCGTGACGGGAAGAAATTTCAAACTCATTTTGAGAGTATTTGTCTCGCTGGGGAAATTTCTTCGTGCTTTGTCGGTGAGACAGGATGGGTATCTCGCCGATGGTATTTCATTGGCGAGACATGTATGATCAGACTGACTCATGGATCTCATTCCGAGAGTATTTGTCTTGCCGGGGAACTTCTTCATCGGCGAGAGCATGGGTTGTATCTTCCCGATATGTATCCTCCTATGAAATTTGATCGGTGTGACAGTCTTGACCTCTCGCCGATATGCCTTTAATTTCTGACAAGGTGGAGAAAACCGTCGTTTCCATTACGATGAAAATTACGTCGTGTGTACAACAACCTCGTCGCAAATTTTTGTGGTTCGTTAAGCTATGTTTGTCGAAATTGTGACGAAACCCTGTAGTTTTTTTTTAAAATTATTCGTTCAAACATCTTCCAGTTTCCCCGACGCTATAAGTCTCCCCGATGTTCATTCCTTCGATCTTGAGTGTGTCGCCAAGACTCTTGCCAATTGAACTTCCATCGGCATGACAGGAAGACATTTCAAACTCATTTCGACAGTATTTGTCTCATCAGGGAAATTTATTCATGCTTTGTCGGTGAGACATGATGGGTATCTCATCGATGGTATTTCATCGGCGAGACATGTATGATCAGAATGACTCATGGATCTCATTCCGAGAGTATTTTACTTGCCGGGGATCTTCAACGATGAGACCACAGGTTGTATCTTCCCAATATGTATCCTCCTATAAAATTTGATCAGTGTGACAGTCTTGACCTCTCGCCGATATGCCTTTAATTTCCTGATTTTCCTCTCTGGGATTTTGTTGGGAAATTGTCTTTTAGTTTATGTACTTGTTGATTGCTTGATTATTTTGGTGTTTTGTTTGCATAAGATGATATAATGGACTTGAGAGACTCAAAATGTGCATTCAGTGTAATTAGCTTAACTTTAACACTATCCAAATATAAGCATGACAAGATAGAGGATAGTTTGCAGGTCTATTTTAATATCTACGCAACACACTCTTTGAATTGAATGGTATTTTCAAATTACACTTCATTCTAGTTGAAGACTACACAAGACTCAAATAAATTTGGGAATGATGTGCATAGAACTCAGTGCTAATACAATTTTCCACCACAACAATAAGAGATTTATTCTAGTTTTATGACACACCAAGACAACTATCTGATGAGCAGTAACACATAAATCTATAGCAGCAACAATTGAAGGATATTTTTTGAAACATTTAAACTCAGAAATGCACCTACAACAATACTACTTCAATCGACCTACTTAGAATCATCAAAATCTTTGTTTACAGTAGGTGACATCAACTACAGGACATGGTAATATAGAATGCTTATAGTCATATAGAATGTTCAGACCTGATTATCCAGACGACTCCAACCTGATGCAAGATATGGTGCCTCCTAAGAAACTCGTGCATCAATGAAGACTAACAGAGACCCTTCTGTGATGAATAACAATAATAGTTAAACCCAAACCAAAAACCAAACCAACAACATATAATACATAACTGCATTAATTCTATCCAATGAAATTATTTTATCATCAGTGCATGAAGCACATGATAGGCGATTACTAGGAATAACAATTGAATAACAACTGAAGGATTTCTTCATTGCATTTTTTTTGGGTCTTCCTTATCATATCCAGAGGGTTTGCAGAATATGCAATGTCATAATAGTGACTGCACTTCCCTACTGCTAGTGCCTTTCCCCGATCATCTGACTGCGACAAGAATATTAAAAACATTATCAAAATTAACCCAATAAACTTATGAAAAAAACATAATAATAAAACATTTTGCTCGTATCTAATTTGTACAATTACAATGAGGTAAACCTGTCAGGTAGAAGCACCTAAAGATGCATTGCGATTTGTGCTCTAGACCGGAGCCTTCCCCCCACGATCAATGTCTCGCTATGACAAAAATTAAATATAAAAAAACATTACCGAAATGAAACCAATAGACTTACAAAAAAAAACATAATAATAAAATGGTATATTGGAGTCATTAATTGGAGGTTGGATAAAATGGTATATAGTACTCACCACCCCCATAGTAATTGTGTTTATATCTATGCGATTCAAATTGTAATCAATTAGCAACTCTTCCCCTGCAGTTATTGATTTTATCGCACATACGAATACACAGTTTCCCTTGCGCGCCTCAAATAATTGGGTTGCTTATTTGTTGACCCAAGTCATGTACTATTTATAAACCCTATAATATTCCTTGATGCTTTTGGCCTTCCGTCAATGTACATAGCCACTCCTTTATTTTGATCATTATCTTTTACCTGTATATAATTTTTTGACAGTGCATACCTATGCATACTTCGTGTATATCGAACCAGCTCCATCCAATCTTTGTAACTGTACTAACATGGTCTGACACACTCCATCAATTCAGTAACTTTTTCACAACAAACCTTTATGTTTTCCATGCAAAATAGGCCCAAACCATGTAATGACGATGGTGCTATGTGATATATCCTCTCGTTGACACAAAAATCAGTGTTTATTGGAGGAAGTTCCTTGGGTACCCATTGTTCCCGTAGATGTTTGTACCTCAAGGGAACCTCGATGTTGCCTATGCTGTCATCATCATAAGAACATGACCCCCCTTCAGCAAGAAAAAATTCCATGTGTTTACAAAAAAAAATTTCTAATATTTTGACCTCTACTTGATCTCCCTCTTTTAGACCTACTACATGTCTTGCTTTCCTCTTCTCTTCTTGAATTTCCCTCACTCAAGGAAGAAATATCTGAAAAATACCTATTTGGTGATACCTGCACTCATAAGGATGTTGGATGAAGTTCTTTCATGGTGATGTGATCCCAAGGTATGGGGTTGGAGGATTAAAAACCAAGGTTGTCACTACTAGTCAAATGCATGTGGAGGCAATAGTTGTGAATGTATCAATAAAACTTGTAAGGGTCTGATGATTAGAGATCACTTGGTAAGCATGGGAATGGTTTGTAGGGTCACCAACCTTGTGTTTTGAAGCCTTGGGTTTTGGGAACATCTAGAGGAGTCATTGTCATGTTTCTTGGAGGTTGATTGGGTTAGTTGGTGGAAGGTTGCTATTACTTTTTGTACCTGTCTATGAAATTTTTTGGACCACCTTCCTCAAAGACAAAGCTAGTTTTTTTTCCTTTAAAAAGGCTCTTGTATCTTTTATAACTTCAAGGGTGGTTGAATAAATAATAAGTTCAAGGAAAATCTCTAATTTTTAATCATTTTTCTTCAAAAATATTGCATTTCCAGGCATTGTACATAATTGTACGGCCTTGAATACATGGTAGAATGGTTGGATATGGTAATAATCCCAATCACCTTCCTCTTACATCAAAGTTCATGCCTTTTAGTTAAGATTTTTGTGAGTTATTGTGGATTTACTTCAGACTGCTAAAACCCTCAGTTAGGGTAAGCAGAGACAAAAATAATTATGTTTCTCCTTTATTAATTGGTGGAATCTTCTGGTTTCTTGTGAGATTATCCTAATATGAATGCTCTTTCATGTTTTAGTGGATTTAGGGAAAAATCATAAAGATAAGATGTGAGGGAATGAAGTTTCTTGACTAAAAAACTGTGTATAGTTTGTGAACAAAGTAATTATGAAGGTTAAGCCCTTAGGGTTTTGTGAAAATACTTTGTAAACAAACTTTGATGCTTTGAAGAGAATATACCAGTCAAACTAAACATGTCCCAAGCACTGGAAAAGTGTACTTTGGTCAGGAGTTAGTAAAGCAACAAACCCTTATGCAAATCAGGCCTAAATCTGTCTGAGACAACAATATTTGAAGCTTGTGTTGTAAAAGTTTTGATACCCATTTTGAATATGTTTTAGATCTACAAGGAGGGCATTGAAAAGTGTGGATAGACTTGTGTAATAGTGCTTAGATTGTGAATGAAGCCCTGAAAAATAGGTTGGCAGACCTACAAGCGTTGCAAACAGGGTATGAAGGAACTAGTGATAGTAATAACTTTAAGGGCTTTTGATGATTAAGTGTGAGTTCTTGGTTGTTTTGGTTAAGAGATTACCAAGGTATAATTTAATCTCATTTGATATAAGGTTTGGTGTAAGCATGAAGTTAAAAAGTCCATTGCTTTGACTGATCTGTCTAATAATAGCCCTGTTTTGGAGACTAAAATGATAGTACAGTATATGATTTTGTTAAGTTGTCAAGAATAAAGGATGGGAGATGGTTTACATTTGTTTGAAGTGAAATGGAATGGAAATTGTGTGGTCTATATTAGCCTAAATACTGTTTTGGGTCAGATTACTTTATGTTGAGTTGAAATTGTGAAGTTTAGGACAATCATAAAGAGAGTTAATGGTAAAATGAAAGGGTAGAATGGGTAATTGTTTGTTTTGATCAAGATGAAGTTGACTAAGGTGTTTGAAGATCTGGTAATGGTTTGGAACACTAAAGCAAAAGTTGAGTGTTTGTGAAGGGAAATATAGTTGAATAAGTGTGTCAAAAGAAGGAAAGTTCAAGATAATTTGTGACTTGTCAAATGAGATTGTGTGAGTTTGTTTCCTTCCTCTGACTCTACATCATGCACTTCTATACATTCTCTTATGGAAAGGAACTAGGCATTTTTCATTACACTCATAGACCATGTATTGTTTTCAGTCCATTTGATCATTTGTGGACCTCAATATGTAAATTTATTTCATCGAAGTTTAGAAATTTGAACCCTAGTGAACTTCGTGTGCTGTTATGTGACGAGAATTCCTTTCAATCTTATAGTAGAAAAAATATGCTAAGACAGATACAAAAACTGCAGTTCACAGGCAAAAAATGGCCACCCAAAATTGAACATCTCAAAGCTTGGTTGTTCAAACTAACCAGACACTAGTACTAGGTAGTACTTGGGTTTGTCAATGGGACATTGGCTCGAATTGACCAAAATATAGCATGCAACACCTCAATGGGAACAAATAGAGTCTAAACCACTGTACTTGCAACAATATTTCTAAATGTGGGGGAAAAATCACTTATAGTCATTGTCCCTTGGTTGATTTTCCCTTTCTGAGTGCCCTCACCTCTCGCTTTGGATTTCCTCCTGCCAAATGGTTCCTAGTCTTCCTCCTTGACTCAATGGCCTTGCAACACTCGTCCAGTGAAGTCTCACAACTCTCCACTCAAGGGCTGGATGTAGTGGTTCTGGGTGCAACTCTCCAGTTAGGGTCTCGGTGCAGTATGCTATGTCGTGCTCCTGCGTGCGTGAGGCCAAAATTCAAAATATATAGTTTATATATATGCTATGTCAACATATAGTTTATATACAAAATATATATTCTATGTCAACATATAGTTTATTTTATTTTCTACAAAATATAATTTTTGTATGGTGGCTTGCTGGGCTTATATAGTTGGTTTTCTCTTTCTTTATAATTTTTGATGATTTATTTCTTATGACATGATTGAATATTATCTACAGTCCTAGTGATTGTTAAAAAGGCTTATGATATGTGATGTTTAATCATGATGGATGTCTAAGAATTAGAGATTGAAATACTACTTGATTAAAGATTGAGCTATCTGATATTTTGTCATTTAAACATCATGGAAGAAATGTTTGCAATCAATGTCTTATTAATGTAGCCTCCAAGGTTTCTTTTCCTAGTTTTTTTTTGTCCTATTCTTGTTATGACTTATCTTTTTACATTGGTCTATTACAGTAATGGGGAGCATCTCTAGTGAATCGATTCTTTCAGTCTCTTTAATTCTTTTCCTTGTGCATAACGAGTTTTCTTCTATCCTATGATTCATTGATTGTTGGTTTAAAACACTCATTACAACTAACATGGATATGAATTATGATGTGGGTGTGAAAAGGGATTGTTGAATACGAAGGAATGGTTTAGGAAAGTACTCCTTAATCCAAATGAGTCATTTTCTTGTCATGGAATGTGTTAAGAGACTTTAAAATTAATATATTCAATGTAGTTAATATTGACACATATAAAGTATGCCAAAGGCACTTCAGAGATATGCTATGACATAAAGAAGATTGTTAAGGTGATGTCAAGTCTTGATCCATTAGGGTAGGAAAACATAGATGCATTGGTACAAAAGGTTCCATTCAACTTGGAGGAAATGGATAATTACCTAAGGGGCTGATGTGAGATTGGACCAAGTTTATATTATGATACAAATAGCTTGGGAAAAGGGATGATGAAATGGTTAAGTATGGGAAATTGTAGAGATAAATATAACACCAAGGGAAGAACACTAGAACTAGTTTTAGCACTATGGATTAATCCACTTGGACTCAAAATTCCACTAAGAGGCATCCCTTACCTCTTAAATTAATTCCATAGGAGGGTTTATCCTCCAATATAGTGCCATTGGTTAGCTTATCATGTGAACTTCCGCTATAAGTAGGATTACCATACACTTTCATAACATGCATGTGTGGTTTCAAAAGGTTTATACGTTCTTGTGAATTTGAAAGAAAGGCATGTTTTGACTTTTCCAATAGGTGTCAGGGGTTAATTTGACTTGGTTTTAGCGTTAGAGTGACAAACCTTGTGGTTTAGGTTCCATAAACAAAATATACTCATTTTTTTAGCTTCCTATTATCATCTTTATATTCAATGATATTTTTAAAGATCATCTAAATATTCATTACTAATGAAAATGCACAAATTGATGTGTAATATATCCAAGGTGAGGCTCAAAGAGCCTCATCTTTTGAAACCATTAACCAAAGAAATGCTAAGAACAATATATGAAAGAGACAAAGAATAAGACAACTTGTATTATTAGGAAGGACGAGATGCCTTTATATAGCATGACCTCATGTTTGAGTCTCAAAACCCTCCCATATCGTCAATGAATGCATCTAGGCTAACCATTTCAAGTTTCACTCCATACAAGCACAAATTGAAAAAAATTCAACGTTGGCCCCATTCACATGTCACTATGCGGGGTCAACATGAGGAAACACTATTTTTTTGGGAATGAAATAACCAAAGATATGATCAAATAATATCTAATCATAAATATTCATAGAGTAATTAGGATATGATCATATGGAAATTTCTAGGAGAGCTACAATAGTTGTAACATCATAAATTAACAACATTAAAAAGTACATCATGAATTAATTATGTAATGGCCTAAAAATTAAAAACATCATGAATTAATTATGTAACCATATAAGTCAAATATAATTCTATCAAAAAATCAATATCAAATAGATAATATAATTGCATAACTCATACATTTCAATGTCATTGATCTTCTTCATCCAACTCTTTGTCTGTATCATCCAATCCAGATTCAACATTGTAAGGATTGGTCATATCATCATCATCATCATTGATATCAGTTTTGATAATGCCATCGTCCACATGGATATCATCTTCATGAACATTAACTCCTACATCATCATGATCTAGTTCCTCTTCTTCGACATCTTCGTCAGGCACATCATCAACTAACTGTTGATCCTGATCATCATCTACATTATCTTCTAGTTCTTCGGTATCTTCTTCTTCCACCACATTATACTTTATCAACCTTCCTCTTGGATCATGTCTAACAACAAATGACCAACCCGGTTTACCTGGAACCTCTGAGTAAAATACTTGCTCACATTGGCTTAGAAGAACATAGGGCTCATTTCCAGCTCACTTGATCGACCTTGTATTAACCATGGTAAATCCATTATCATGTTCAATAACAGTTCTCTCGAGATCATTTTCATTCAATCGTAGCTTGTACCATTGGAATGATGAACACAAATAATTTGAAGGACTTAAAGTCACATTCAAGTATATCATCCAAAATCCCATAGTATCGATTTTCTAAGACTTCTAGATGTATGCCACTTCTAGATGAAACATTAGTCACCTGAAAGACTGCAGTTATCCCAGAATCACAAGTTTTCTTCGTGTCATCCAACTTTTTGATTCAAAATTTATGACCATTGCACCACATAGCCTTGTGGTGTTTCACCTGCAATATGTCAAACATGTAAAAAATATTGCATCGTCAGTTGATAAACGTATTTATTCTTGGCCGAATGTATGCAAAGAAAAAAAAACTCAACATATATATACATCAATATAATTGAAAATAATTTAATAATATGGGTGATTAATATATTTATACGTACTTATTTATCTCTTAAACCATATGTTAAATTAATTTCCCTTGGTGTAACATTGGAATCTCCATTATGATGAGCTTCTTTAACCAATGAAGCCACACCTTCCCATGTTAATACGTGACCGAATTGTTGACATCGTTCAATCCATACCGTCATCCAATCAATATTGTTTGCGACGTACAAATGTAGTGCATCCCACTTTCGACCAACTGTATAAAAAAAATGAAATTCACAAACGACATATAATTAGTTAATTACCATGGTATACGGCCTTAATTTATAATTGATGTACCTAAAAACCTAACATCCCACTACCAATGATCTTATTATCTTTCGTTGTTGGATGAATTCAAATTAAAGGAGTATGCACAAAGAATGAATTATGACCCTGAAGGGTACATACACTCTTGTAAGAAAAAACAAAACCTTAGTGGATAAACCCATGTTCCTATACTGGGGGAAGATGTGTTTAAGAACAAAGAAGACAAAGAAGCAGAGGAGGTTATAGAAAATTTCATGAAGGAGTTAGAGCAAAAAAAGAAAAGTTTGCAAGAAATGGATGATTCATCTGAAGAAGAATCTGCAGGAGAAAATGAAGCACAATCACAACAGAGAACAGTCTCTCAGATGATGAATGATGAATATGAAGAACTCCCTGACAGGGACTTACAAGTAGCCAAGGAATTGCATGTAGATGAAGATGATAGGATTACAACCTATGAATCCTTTATTTCTGATAATGAGTTTGTCAAGTCAAGAGAATTTAGATCTTTTTATATAATTACAAAGGAAAAAGGTTGAGGGAATCCATCCCAAATATTACCCCTAAAAAATGAACAATTGATGAAAAGGTTAAAAGATGATATAGACAGTGAAGTGTAGAACATGACCCCTAAAAGGGGTAGATAGTTGTTACTTGAAGCTGGTGTAATAGTATTTCCTGGTGTTGGAACTGTAAATTTTGAAAATTTTACATTCATAAATCCCTCCAAGAAAACCAAATCTTGATGTAATTCCCTAAGATCACAATCAAATTTGATCCCTAAAAAATCCTCTAAGAAAATGACATTTTGATCCATATCGGAAAGAGTTGGTGTAAATCTCCCCGATCCATAAGCCATTGTATTCCATTGAAAATGTTTTCGGCATATCAGTGAGAAATCCAAGTTGTCATATCGATCAAAGTGCATAGGCGAACACATATCGGGCGGACACAGCTCACGGTTTCACCGATGCAGGGGATCATCGACAAGACAAATGAAATCGGTGTGAGATCTATCATTCAGACCGAGCTTATGAGTTTTGCCGATGAAATATATCAGTGATACATTTGTCATCTCACACTGATGATACAAAGGAAACTACTCATTGGCAAGACAAGTATCATCAGAATGAAGCTAACAAATCATACCGAGCAGTTGTGTCATACTGATCAAGCGCAGAAAAGCATATCGGCAAAACACAGAGCTATGAGTGTGAGTTTGAAAGGTTCTCCCAAATCTCCATGTCATGTCGATGAGAGTTATATCGGCGAGAGTCTTGGTGACATATTCAGGATCAGAGGAATGAACATTGGGGAGACTCGTAGCGTCGGAGAAACTACATAATGTCTTAGCGAAGCAGGATCTCTTGCTGATGAACATGCGAATTGATGAAAAGATCATTAGAATGAATCTTGGTGATATGTACGAAAGATCAAAAGGATCAATGGTGTTTCGGTGAGAAGGAAATTGTGTCTCTCCGATCAACAGGGTGTTTGATGAACGTCGGCTAAAATAAAAAATAAAGGGTCGCCTAGAGTTCAAATTGTCTTGCCAATACAAGGTACTTGATGTGACAGTGAGAATTTCAAAAAGATTGCGAACTTGTGCTCAAAGCTAAGACATTAATGGCAGAAAAAATGCAAAGAGATAGTTGATTTCTTGAATTGAATAGCAATAATTGAAGAAGGTATTGAACGAAATTAACAGTGGAAGAAACAGGAGGAAGGGAAACAAACCAGAGAACCTTGTGACCGAGGGATTTCAAGCAAAAACTGTGAGTTCTTGCAATTTCATTTTCTAATTCTGTCATTTTAAAGAAGTGTAATGGAGGGAACGAGCTCAGGGAAGACAAAGGGAAAAAAACAAGCTAAGAGTAGTCGCCCCAAGAGAAAAAAATTGAAAATTGAAATTGAAAATGAACTAGGGGTAGTTGAAAGAAAATTAAACCAGGACCTAATTGACCAATTACCCAGTTTTGGACCTAGGGACAGGTGCTCCGTGTAGCTCAGGGAAGATGTAGGAAAGTTAGAAGATAAGTTCAAACACATAGGAGACACATGGACCCCAATTAGGGAATATGAGCTATTCATCTTCCATTACCACCGAAGGAACTAGTATGAACCAATGTGTAACCCCTGGAAATTTAACCTAGGAAAGTTGGTCTGCCCAAATGTGTTTGTAGATGTGGAATTGATAAAAAGTGTTAGCTTCCAATTATGATCCCAAGCTAAAAGCTATTTTTTACCCTTTTGGAGAACCATTCATACACATATCAGAGGCTGCAATCTATGAGGTTTTCAATCTAGAAGGAGTGTGCGACGAGAAAATTGTGTATGAGGAACTGGAAAGAGAATTCTAGAGATTGGATACAGTGTACAAGGGTTGGAGGCTACCATTGCATCGATGTAAGAAAGATGGCAACACAGTTCCAATGGATGATGGTGATGGTCCCCCATTTCATGTCGACCTATTTGAGCCATACTTGAAGTACACCTATTTCTCAGTATGCCAAGTGCTAGGAGTGGATGCCCCTAAATACATGTCAATTGTGTTGATGGTGATAGCAGCATATGTCCAATGCCATAACTCTCAACCTTTTGATTATGCTACACATATTTTCAATGAGATCAATGTAGGATTGATGGCAGTAAAGAATAGCTCCCCTATTTTGCATTTAAGGCATTATTCAATCCTGATGCATATGATTCTTTACTATGGGAAAGAATTGAAGATGTGGCATGAGAAGCTGAGGGTTTCACAATTTGATAAAGAGGGAGGATTGTTGCCAGTACAAGTTTGGACTGCCATTTGAGATAGTAGATTTGTTAAGTCATGCTTTATACATTTTGAAGAGTATTTTTTGAATCCATTGTATAAATTGTATAACCACCCTTGTGAAAATTCATTGTCAAATGAAATAAAAATATTCCTCAGGCCCAAGGACTTTAATGGGCCTGTTAATCACAATTGGGGAGACTGGTACTGTTTGGAAGGTGCAACGATGATCAGGGTATATGGATTTGAGGATGCACCCTTTATTCTTCCAAAAATAGTACCTAACATAATTGCATATCTTGAGATTTCTAGGTAGTTAGATTATTCATATTTCATGAATTTAAGCTCTTTTGGAAAACAGGCATTCATGCCTAGCACACTTTGTTTCAACAATTTCACTGTTTTGGCAAGGGATGGATATGATTTGGTTTTGAATAAATTGCTGCAATATAACATGAATAAAGGTCTACCTCGAAAAAGGATTTGATCTAGAGGGCTATATCAACTTTGCAAGGGACAAAATGAACTTGGGTGGGTATGATCACATACCCTACCAATATGATGATTTCATCAAAAATCTAGAAGAGGAGGAAGCAAAAAGAGTGGTTGATGAGTACAACAGAGGATTGCCAGATTTTGGGATGCTGTCTTCAGAAGAGGAAACATCTGGAGATAATAGGCCTCATAGCACAACTGAAAAAATCACCAGATCAAGAACTCAAGCCTACAAATGTCTTCCCAGAGAGATAGAAGTTGAGGAAAGTTCAGATACAGATGCAAGATAGATTGCATATAGATCATTCATAGCTAATGATGAATTTGTAAAAACCCCAGAGTTCAAGGCCTTCTTGTATAAGCAGAAAGGGAAACAAATAAGGGAAACAATTGAAAATATAACACTAACTAATGAAGGACACAATTGTTGGCTAACCGAAAAACAAGTGTGGATAAAGAAATGGAAGATATGACTCCTGAGAAAGGGAGAAAGATGCTAGAAGATGCAGGAGTCATGATTTTTCCTGAGTTAGATTTGAACTCTGCCTTAGTCTTTGATAGTTTCTTGAAGAACAATAATGCCACATATAAGCCCAACCCTAAAGGTGTGACAAAGATATATGCAGGATCCAGGTACAATCTAGATGAGGGGTCACTCATGATTTGGGCCCTGTATCCACCTCACAAGAAATCAGTTGTGATTGATACTGAAAAATATTTTGGGCATGTGATGACCTTGAAAGTTGGGGAGGTTGATCCCATAACCACAACAAATATTGGCATTAATGTTGTTAAATTGAATAAAACACAAATTCAGATGTTGATAAAGGAAAAGGAAATGTATAGAATGAACAATGAAAGATTACTTAGAGAGAATGATCTTTTGAAGGATATGGTGGGAATAACATTAGGACCCACTAAGCAATTAACTCATGGAGAGATTTCTCACACAAAGGATCAGTGGGTAGGATCAGATGCATAATCATAGGGGAAATATGATGCACTCACTACAATGATAAAGAAGAGGCAAGCCAACTTGATGACTTGGCTGAGTAAACTTTGGGGAACACATTCAAAAAATTATGCTGTAGAATGAGAACATGAGAGGATTGATGGGAGAATCCATGAGAAACTCCAAGAAATAAGTGAGAGAGATGTTCTAGATAATGCAACTATTGATATTGCCAATCATTTCATAAAGAGACACAAGGAATTTCAAGAAGAATTGCATGGGGATGAATACAGGCTGATTAATGCCACTAAGAAAGGATTACCAAAGTTGTTCGAAGACAAAGGAGAATTGAAGGAAAAGGACAAATGGATTAAGGAATGTGAGTCAATGTTGCAAACAATTCTGGAGGCAGCTACAAGAGACAATTCAACACTGGACGAGGCTTGTGAGCAGAACGAACGAATGGTGATCATGGAGATAGCAATTCAAAATGCACCTGGAGATGCCGACACACATGCACGTCAGGATTACATTGATCATTTTTCAAAAATCCATTTATGGCTAAATAGAGCCTAATCTCTAGTTCATTATTGTTGTTATACAAAAACATTTCTGAAAGGACGTGTCCTTTCATACTTTGTTATATTTATACCTGTTCTTTATGATCAGGAGAGATATAGATAGATAGATAGGAAAAGAATGTTGTAGATAATTTTGTAGTGATGTTTTCATCAAAAAGACTCAGATGCATGCACAAAACTCAATGAAGTTAATGAAGATATATGAAATTGTGGCTTAATCTTTGGTATCAGCTGTTTGTGGAATTTTACAGTTATTTTATTGTCTCCATTTTGATGCTTTTCTATTATTCAAATTGGCATATCAAGCATATATTTAGTTTGTCAATACGCATTTGTTGTATTTGTGTGATGTGATCATTTGGTTCTTTCAAGTAAAGATTAAATCCTTATAATCAATCACAGTAACTGAAGAGTGTTAATTGGATTAGTAAGAAGAATCAAATAATTAGGGTTTCCATTCTGTCTCAAGTAGAGTTTTTCAACCATTTACTTGCACGTTTATACAAGTTATAAACCACATTTATGTGCCAAACAGTTTGAATTATTGCTATCACAAATTACACCTTCCTAGATCTTCATTAGACTCCATACACCCAACAAGGCACTGGTCTCATATATTTTACCTTTTAGATTAATCCACTTTATTTTTACATTTGTTAACTGAACATATCTCTTTCATATTGCTCACATAATTTATGTTAGAAATGGATTGCATCTGTTCATTGTAAAATTTCCATTGTGAATAGATTGTTGCAACAAAACCAAGTCATTTAATTTTGCTCAAGTCAATATAGGTACACCGAACTAGGTTTAGAAGCACCTGAAGAGTAGAAGGTCTAACCCATCTGGCCTTGTATGTTACCCTAAAACATATCAAGAGTTTGGAAACCTCTTGAGGCATTTAGCCTACGTTTTTGAGAGTTAACACCTGGTTGGGACCTCAGTGCCTCTTTAATTTTTGATAGTTTTTTGCATAACAAGGAAGGATAATACAAGTTAAGCATAGAGGGTCCGAAGGAAATTTACATAGGGTCAAGATTCAATCCTAATGAAAATTCAATGTTGATATGGGCACTATACCCACCTCACAAAAGGCCAAAGACCATCGATATCGAAAAAGACTTTGGACACAGGATGACCCTTAAAGTTGGGGAAACTGACCCTGTGGCTTCAACAAACATGGGAATAAGCATTGCCAAGTTCAACAAGGCACAAATAATATAGTTGATGAAAGAAATAAATTATTACAAAATGAAAAGTGAAAAATTAGATTTGGAAATTACTGCCATGAAAGATGCCAAAATGAGGATCACCTCTGGAACTGATACAAAGTTGCAGAGTGAATATGAGCAGTTGCAAGAAAACATCAACAACTAGTAGAAAAGATGAAGGACCTTCAGTTTGACACTGTGGAAATGATGTTGCACAAGAGATTTACAAACCTGAAGATATGCCTTGATGATTTTTGGCATGTTCACAAAAAGAATTATGAAGCCATTCTTGAGCATGGGAGAGTGAAAAACAGATTGGGTACTAAGAGACATGATATGCAACTACATGAGGGATCTGACACCAATTCCATCTCGACCATTGAAACAATCATGAGAAAGCATGACAAATATGATGAAGACTTACACTCAGAAAACACAGGGTTTGATGATACTGTGAAGTTGGGATTACCCAAATTATGTGATAAGAATGGGTTTCTGAAGGAACGAGATGATTGGATGGATGAATGCAATATGATACTTCAGGAAGCATTGGATATAGTCAAAGCAGAAGGGCTATTGCTAGATGGAGCATGCAAACATATGGAATTGATGATAAAACTCGAATATGAAGCCTGAAACGCAGTGCATGATGCAGATACCCATACCTTGGAGGAGTATTAAAAAAATCTCTTAGTGGCTAAGTCAATGTTAGGAGAAGATTAAATTGTTTTCTAAGTTTAATTAAGATCAGTAGTTTAATTATTTTCCAAAAGACAATCCGAAGAGACACCTTTGTTGGGTCTTCTTCTTATATATATGAAATTTGAATTGTAATATTTGATCGTCAACACCTTTTAAGATTTTAATACTTTTCAGCAGTGAAAGACTTATTTTTTGGAGTAATACAATACCAGTACTTTTCTATTTGTGTGTGGAAGATTCTTTCATTTGGACTAGTTCTTTGTTGTTTCTTTTCAAGCAATTGAAGGCAATGTAAAATGTATTCTAATTAATCTCCATGACCATCTTATAATTACCTCTCACTTTCCTCAATCTATCTTTCCCCATCAGGTACTCCCCTTCAAATTTTTTAATGGAGTTGGGATCCCAAATACGATCTACATGGATCTTTGTTGCGAACTTAGCAAGATATTCAGTAATGTACACCATGGTCTGGTATACCAGATATCCCTTCACCATAGAACCCTCAGGATGTGCTCTTTGTCTAACCAAAGCCTTCAAAAATTTCAAGTGCCTCTCAACCATCCACATTGACCTTGTGTGTACAAGTCCACACAATTTAATCTCCTCAACTTGGTGTATGAAGTAGTGTTCTTGTGCATTGAAAAATGTCGAAGGTAGACACTTTTTCATTTCACACATTAGACAAGAAATTTTTCTCTTCCAATAATTTATATCTTCTTTATGGATTTCTTTAGATGACAACCATCTACAAGTGATTCAAGGTGAAAATATATTAACGAGATTTAATAAAAATATACAATATATTACATAAGAAGTAAAACAAATGGCAAATATAAGATCTATACAATGAATTGAACAAATATTGCTACTTACCTCATGTATTTTCCAAGATCATATATAACTTGGTTGACATTGTTGTCGAAGTTGTCTAAGAGAGATAGAGATAGGACGTACTGCAACAATTATAAAATGATCTTTTCATTATTTTTCCAAAACTAGTAAACATAATACACTGAAAAGTACATGTTGTATACAAATATATATAAAATATACTAGAATAATTACCTTAATGAAGGTATGCCAATCATGCATTTTCATCCCTGACCCAAATTCACCTTTCTTTGTTATGATATTTTTTATGTTCGCAACAAATCCTGTGGGAAATTGAATTTTTCGTATGAATTCTTTTATAGCATTGCTTTGTTACTCTGTTAATAACCAAGGAAGGGCGCTTATATTAATTTGGTCTCCATCGCTATTTAATTGAATGACATTTTTCATTGCATGATTGGCTTCCTGAATGTCACTACAAATTTTGACAATTTTTTTTGTCATGTCCTCCATCCAATATTTTCCATAACGTTTATGTTATATTTTTTTCGATATGCATTGTATCAAACAAATGCACAATTTGTAGCTGCTCATAGTAGGGCAACCTACTAAATTGTCTGGGATAATTTTTCAGTCCCTGTGGAAGCCGACTATTAATGCCTTGACGACCTTCATGAAGCATATAAGTTAAACAAATTAACGACAATCATTGTTAATTACAACATGAATAAATAAAACACAATATAAAAATATAAATTCCAAACATATCATATATGATAGATAAACAATTTGATTTGATGTATAACCTTGACGATTAATTCTATTATATTTCAACTTCCATAAGTGAGGTGTCATTCTTTGTGGTTTTGATGTAGTCTCTTCTTTCCCATTGAAAATATGTTTTTCAGTAGTTCGATACTTATAATTTTTGTGGAGGAAGTGCCTATAATCATCAAACATTTTCTTTCCTAAACTTGTTGAACGATGATATTTCATCTTTGGACCACAAACTAGACATGCACATTTTCCCTTTGTTTGAAGACCTACAAGATCATATATAATTGGATTAAATATGTCAATTTTTATAATTATATATAATGAATAGATTATTTAAAAAAAATGGATGATATCTACTTCATAAAATTAAATATCGTTAAAGTGCAGTTGAACGTTATAACAAACCACAAAAATGTGTTAGCCCTGGGGCATCATGAATTGTCCATACAAGCATTGCATGGAATTGAAATTGTCTTTGTCCTATTGGTCTAGAGATGTCATACATAGTGACACCATTCCATAACTTTAGTAACTTTTCGATAAGAGGCTCGATATATACATTCATATCTTTAACTTGGTACTTACCTAGTTGAATAAACATAAACACTACTAATTATTATAATGATTTTACTGCAATATATATAAATTAATGTACATGACTATTAAATGAAAAAAATATAAGTCATTATGCAACAAATAAGACAAATGAGATGCTACTATGTTAAAAAAAATTGATGTAAACAAATTCTTGGAACAATCATTACCAACATTATGTGCTCCCTCTTTATTGACATCCATGGAGGAATGTTATTGTTGATAACAAAAACATGCCACACTGAGTATATAGATCTCAGCTCTCCAAATGGATTGACATTGTTCACTGCCAATGAAAGCCTGAGATTACAAGGTTCTTCTTCAAAGTGTGGCCATTTTTCCTCCATGTCCCTAAATGTAGAACCATTCGCAGGAATTCAAAGAATGTCATCTCCACTTCTATTCCTTGCATGGTAATCCATAAATTGTGCTAAGATTTCGCACCTAAATAATTGTTGCATACGGGAATAATGGGAATATAACAAAGAACCTTGAGAGGCACCTTTTTTGTTAGTTGATCTATTCGATGTCTACTGATATGAAATTCCAGACATTCTGTTGCAAATTCATGTTGTTTATGTTATATAATATGATCATTGGGACATGCATCTATTACTTGATACTCCATTCCAATATCTTTCATAATGGCGGATAAATCTCGGTATGAGCAAGGTAAAATATTTGATGGTGGTAACAAAAATTCACCTATTAATCTACAACAAAAAAATAATTTGTTAATATAAAGAATATTAATGGTACATATTTCATCCTTTATTTACTAGTGATGAACTAATTAACAACAAAAATAGATGACATATATGACATACCTTAACATATGTGAGATTGCTATGTTGGATAAACCATTCATAACCTTCAAGTTCACCAGCAACAATACAACAGAGAGAAGAGTTGTTTGTGAGCCTTCATAAAGGGGCTCGTATGCCTTCTCAGGTATAGGTAAATCATGAACATCATCAAAGTCATCTTGATCATCATGATCAGTTGTGCCACTAAATGTGTCTAGATCAATGTATTTGTACCATCATCTTCAACTGTGTTTTCTAGCGCATGATCATCTTCTTCCATAGGATCATTAACTTCATCTTCGATATTCACAACTCCATGTTCCTCTGCTTGCAAAACCACATTCTTCGGGCCGTGATAATCCATATCATGTGCCCTAAGGCACCCCACCTTTATAATAATGATCGACACAAATAAATCATGATCATGATCAAGTGATTTTTTTTATATATAAAAAATGTTAAAACGATATAAACATTTACAAATTCAACCAATATAAAGACATATAATGAACAAATTACCAATGGATGATAAGCATGCCCCCCTTCAACGTGACCATGATGCCTACAATGTTTCTCAGTTGTTGTGATTAAAAGTCTTCTCGTCTTTAAGCCCTTGCAATTATTGCAAGGACAATAACATTTCCCATCACCCTTTCTTTTCAATCTAGCCCACAATCTAGCAAGTGTCTCTTCATTTTGTTCTGCACTAATATTATCTAACATGATTTTTCTTTACCAAGCTTGAATATTTAGATCTTCAAAAAAATATCAAACTCACACTCCAATAATTTTTAATCATAGATAGGTAACAAAATCTAATAATTATGATATTTTGCACCAAAAAAGTTTGGCCTATAACCTCCACAAACTGTCACAAGTATAGCAAATTCGCAAGCATAGAAAAACACTATCACTAGTATAGATACATTGTCGAACTCACTTTTATTTATTAAAAAATCATTCGTTGGAACCTCGACGAACGCTAACCATGTACCTGTCAGCCCAAAAATTAAGGAGGCTAACCATATGTCAGCCCACAAATTGATGGAAGGGGATGGTTGACTTTAATTAAGTGTATGTCGAAATACCAATGAAAATTACGGAGCGTTGCAATTTTGATGAACGTCGGGCATAAATTTTTTTAAAAATTGAAAATTTCACATTAAATACACAAGTACCCGATGATACATCTAATTATACATCTTTCGTCGGAAAGTTTCGTCGTATTTTGCCCTCAAATGAGTTAGTGCTAGCTCTAATCCCTTTGCTTCTTTAGTGTTCTTGGTGAAGAAGGATGACACGATGAGGATGCACATTGATTACCATGCCATGAATAAAAAGACCATAAAAAATAGGTACCCTATACCCAGGATAAATGAGCTATTGGATGACTTACATGGGGCAATTTACTTTTCAAAGATTGATTTTGTTTCAAGGTACCATTAGATTAGAGTATGTGTGAAGGATGTACATAAGACAACATTCAGATGCCACTATGGACATTGTGAGTTCTTAATTATGCCGTTTGGTCATACTAATGCACCTATGACATTCTAGTCATGTATGAATCACATTTTTAATAAGTAGTTGCGTAAATTTGTTTTGGATTTTTTCAATGACATATTGATATATAGTAAGACATGGGAGGATCACCTCAAGCACATTGATGATGTGTTGGGAATTATGGAGTCATAGTGTAATGTCCCCTTATGAGGAGTAATTAGGAGTGACCAATTAGCCTATCTTATTCTCGTACGCTAAAGTCAAGGATCAAGGAATATCTTTAATTTAATTATTTAATATTATCTGACCAAAAATATCTTATGGGTAATATTATTTAATTAATTTAATAAGTTTTATAAAGTTAGTGACATTTATGATTATGTGTTTTGATTGTATGGGTTATATGTCATTCAATTTTATGGGTTTTATTTAAATTTCTAATGACATATATGTCATTGATTTGTATGGGTTTTGTTTGAAGGTTACATCAAACTCCTATCATGTGTTCTTAGTGCATTTGTTCATTCATCATGGTTGAGTGACATTTACTATTCTACATGATTGTATGACTTTTGTTTGAACGACTTAATGACATATTTCATTAATTTGTATGAGTTTGAATTTTTAATGGTGAGATTAAATTGAATGGTTTTTTTAAGGTTTCATCAATCTCCTATTGTGTGCTTAATTTGTTTGTTCATGCATCATGGTTGAGTGACAAAGACTCTTGTGCACGATTATTTTGTGAATTTTCTGAGGGGCCTAATGATATATGTATCATTATGTATAAATTATAAATTATTTTCTTTAAAATTCAAGTTAAACAACTATGGTGTGCCTATTGGGATTGACTCTTGTCCATGAAAATTGTATGGATGTTATTGTCATCAACCTTAATATAGAAGAAAACTTAGCACTCGATAATTGTTAGATGTAGACTAACTATGTATGGTAAGTATGATTATTCATTCATAATGGTCATTGAAATTCACTCTTGTGCGTTATGATTATATGGATTTCATGTGAAGGGTATAATAAAACATCATTAAGTTGTATGAGTTTTGTTTGAAGGTTGCATGAAACTCATGACGTGTCTAGGGTTTTTTCTTTCATGTAGTATAGTTGATGATTGCATGTAAAGGGTTTGATGATTAGTTGAGTCTTATGGTTTTTCTATAAAATTCTCATAGCTAATCTACATCTAATCATTATGTAGTGTTTTGTGTTCTTATGTATTAAGGTTGATGACATTAACCAAGTGTCACTAATTATATATATTTTGTCAAGGGTCTAATGGAAAGTATGTCATTGATTTTTATGATGGGTCTTAATGTGCTTACGCTCAGGGTTAATAGACATTGATTATATTTCCAAGGTACTTCAAATCCTATCCTATGCCTAATATGTTTGTCCATGCATCATGGTTGAGTTACACTAACTCTTATGTTAGAGGGATGGAATTGTTGGAGTATGAAAGACATTGGGGGGGGCGTGAATCAATGTCCTTAATAAACAATTTCAATTTACTGATATTTCAAAACCACTTAATCTCTTTGAAAATAGTGAATGTTCAGTTTCAAGATTATGATTAGAATGTGATAACCAAATTCAGATTCTCAAACAACATATAAACTCAAATACTATAATATAAATATAGAAGGCAACAAGATAAAAAAGGCATCCACAAAAAAGTCATAACACAATATTTTCATGAGTGGAAAACCCTCATAGGGATGAAAAACTACTTGGTAAAATGCCTCACTGGCAAAGCCACACTGGCTACAAAATGCCTCACTAGCCAAGGTCAATCTTTGTCTCACTAACATGACCTTACAACACAATTTTCAATAATGAAGAAAATACATTACAGAGGGTTGCTCTGTTTCACTGCATAACATTTCCACTTTCCAAACTAACACATTCTATATCCTAAAGATTCATTGGCGTGGAATCTTTAGAATACAAAATATATCAGTTACACATCTCACTGTTTTGCATACTGTTTACAAAACAACATTACATAATTTTGTTTACAAATTCAACATGATGCATCTTTGTAAAGCACCAAACATCAAGTAGTGATAAATCTCTATTTAAATAAGCAATCAAGAATGTATACAATGCCACCATCTGAAATCAAAAGAAACTAACAAATGAAACCTTTAAAAACTGTTCCATAACTGTCCTTGTCGATTCACTGAGTGATTGCTCTTTAACAAACTGCTAACATAACCATCCATAACTATTTTCAAATATCACCATGGAGTAGCAATTCGAGCCATTTAAACTGTTGTTGTTAAAATAAATATTGTGCATTTTAAACATATGCAACACATGCTTGTATATGGTCGACATTGTGTCTAAACCAAGGTATGCAAACTACACAAAATACCCCACACTAATGCAGTCAATAAACCTTAGTTTACACTTTACAAATAGCAATGTATTTGGGACAAAATTGTGTGCTAGACAATACCAAATGAAACACATAGCCCTTACAAAAAATTTGGGAACAACAGTATGTTTTGAGAGCCCATGCCCTAGCAATGGGGTATACACAAGTTTAAGCAATAAACTTACATATGTGCCCAATACCAGAACCCATGTCAACACAACGAGAGTATGCAAGATTGAACAAGGTCAAAATGATAGACTTTGAATCAAACCCACAAACATACACAATATAACCATAAATCGACCTTAACAAACATATACCCAAAAACCATACTAGAGTTTAAATTGAAATGAGTTACCATTCAAATGAATTGCAATCTAACAAATGGAGTTGATGTCACCTTGTTGAAACTGAAACCAACCTGCTTGGAAACCATTCCACCACCTTTTCCAGCCGCCAAACACCATTTTTCATGTTCTCTTCATGCCCTAACTCATCCAAAACAATTGCCTTGAGTTTTACCGAATGATTAACAATTTAGGGCAAAATGATGTTGATATTCTATGCCAAAACAAAAACATTATCATTTGTGTCGATGTTTAATGCCAAATAATGTGTGTCAATATTATAATAAGCCTCATAATTCCCAAATGAATATGTCAGTCCACCTACTCAAACACCATAATGTCTTGTGTCAGTCTAATGATGCAAATGTGCCAAGGTCAATGCATAAGACCCATGTGATGGCTTATAAAAAATGATATGTGTAGCCCAAAACTAAACCTTAAGACCAAAGCATGTCTTAACACAAGATATGTCAAGAGTAGACACAACCACCATATGTATACCAAGTATGTAATATGCAAAACCATCAACTATATATACCAAGTATGCTATCCCCATATGCTACCTCAATAAACAATATCAAAACTGCATTTGTGACCAAACACTAGAATTGAGACTTTAATGAATTGCACAAATGTATGCCAAAAAAATATCACCTAAATGTGAGTATCACTTGATGTCTTCCATATGCAGAATACTTGAGTACATGCCAGTACTTTCAATGCCAAAATGAATTTCAAAGGGGTCAACAAACTACCCCTTTGGCATTGATGTCAAACCTACCACATAAAGCAACTTGTATGATCACCAATGCACTGTCATGCCATCATCATATGATACTAAATGACCTCATCAATAAACCAATATTCAACGTGGAGCAAAAACCGATTTGCAATGTAAATCTAAACTTGTATCTCAACTTTTCTCCCCCTTTTGACAACAATGCCAAAGGTCAAAGAGGTGGGTAAACATCAAAAGACCACCAAGTACCTGCCCAAGCACACGAATCTTCTTGCACATGGACACAAAACATCATTAGATCTGAATGGATAAAACCAAAAAGAGCACTACATAATGATATAAAAGTTTGCTATAGTATCAAAATTGAACCAAGATGCCACCACGTTGAAAATATAACCCAGGGGTGTAGAATATGCATGAAAAATCCCCCTAAAACCACGAGTAATGTTGCTGATAGTTGAGCACCATGTCACTGTCATGTTAGTACAAGCAATATTTCTCCAAATATCAAGGCTTCCACTATTCAAGTAAATGTTTCAAACAAAGTTCAACATTGTTATTGAAAAGAAGGAATCAAGGCATAAGCAAATATGAGGTCAAGACTGTCTAGTCATGATATTACCATATGTATAATTCATAGTAGCAAAGCATGTATCAATTGTATTGTCAAGTTGTAAAAACAATAAACTCAACATGTATCATGAAACCAAACTGTAGTGTCAAGGTGAAAACCTATAGTATTACCAAAGTAACCAAATTCCAGAGAACCAAAGAGTCATGATAGACATTAAAGTAATCAAAGTTGCATTGCCAAATACCTTGCATTTCCAAATACCAAGATGCACTTCTCATGAAGTCTTTCCACCTACAAGCACTGTCCAAACACTTGTTTAGCAAAGAACCTAGAACAAGAAATAGATCCAAAAGCCAACTATTTAGAGCCACTATTTATAGCTTCACCACTGCACCACTTTCATCATTGCATAGTTAAAGCATGTGATATCCACTTTCAAACTTCATTCACTATCAACACTAACTATCCCCAAACAAAGGTATGGTCAGAAAAAACATAAACCACTATCAAGGCATGCACTGTCCAAGTACAAACTATCCATGTAGGCCCAAACATGTGAAATAACCAAGACATGAGAAAAGTATACATTGTAATCATGACAAACCATTATGGAGCATGATAAACCATAGCCATAAAGTGTAAGCATCATGAGAAAAAATTACCAACTGTCAAGTAAACAAGGGAAACATGATCAAAGTAGCAAGATACTTCTCCACTTTCATTTCACTTTCAAAGCAAATATGCATTGTAAATATGTACTATCTAGGCAACTGTCCAAGTGTATGGACAAAAGAATAAAGCGGTCTACCAAAACTGAGATCAAATGTAACTATCCTTTGAACACATAGGAAATCAAAGTGATGACCAAACCACTGTCACTCCAAAACTCCAGTCCACGGGAAAATCTGATTACTCCTCAATATTATGCATTTTAGTGCAGAGTGTTGTCACATTTGACAGACAACACTGTGATCACTGTCACTAGATAATACCTCCTTGACTAACTTTAAATTCAGTTTCCCATGTTGCTTTGAATGAACAAATGATACTTTCTATTGCAACAACAAACAACCTCAATATGCTAGATCAAGCAATACAAAAATAAAGAGTTGCATAGAGCCACTCCATTGAAACCTTCTCTTCATATTGATAAAAAATTGAGAGCAGTGAAAGAAATATACAACTAATAAAGATCACTGTTTAAGCACTATACTATTGATCAACAAGGAAAGTGTAGAAGAAATATCTCCATCATATTCAGAGATCTACCATTGGATAAAGGACAACTACTCCATGTTGTATGCTTATCACTTTGACACTTGTTGTTCCTTCTGCCATGTCATATTGTTGAAGATTAATATGTTCATGCAAGAGCAACACCACCATGCAAAGTACTCCACTAAGTGAGAGCACTTGATAGAAAGTAGAGCACAATCAACAACTAAGATCTTGACATAGGGATGGATAAACTTTCACAAATTGGCACTAAAGCCTTGAAGATACCATTATGTACTTATCAATAAGGGTAAGATCGTATCAACATACAATCCCTTTGTCTATGGGGTTTGATTGATAATTTAATGATCATCTCCCCTGCATTTATGCTACTTTTTATGCACTTGAAGACGCCTTTTGTGCATAAAGCACAGGCATAGGTTCTTTCTATTTTTGTTCAAGTTTCCTTCTTCAAACTTTCCCAGGCTCTTTCATTTTCCAAACCTTCTTATCTGATTTCTTCTTGTTGTCAGATGCTTGTGCCTTTGAATTTTCCTTATGTAAAAAATCATTTCTTCTCTCCTATTTTACAAACCTCCTAGTTCTACAATACTTTGCAATGTGACCATGGTTATGACATTTATAACATATTACATTTCTATTCCTATAGAATGCATATTGACTCTTTTCATAATTTCTTCTACAATAACTTGCTTTATGCCCATAACCATTACAAGAATAACAATAACCAGGAAATGAATAATTATACCTCACTGATTTACCTGGCCAAATAGGTGGAGATCCTATGAACCGGTTAGGTCTACTTCTTCTTCCTCTATTGATGTCCTTGAACTGTCTGCTATTAGCAGTCTTAGGGGTAGTAATATGACAATTTAAATCTATCTTTGTTCTTGGTGTTTTTCTAACTCCATAACTCTATCCTTCTACAAAGCCCAAACCAATAACATCCTTGTGATGTTTCTACTTTCTTAACATCTCATTCAATTTGTTGGTGCTCTCATCAAAATTTTGATTCTTTTCTAACTGTTTCCTAACATTTTCAAGATCTTTCCTTAAAGAGACTATTTCCCCTTCAAGCTTGTGGCATTCAACAATTTTAACTTCCAAATTAGATCTTTTCATGTCAGCTATCCTCTTGTATTGTTCAATCCCTAATTTTAGATTGACAATGAACTCGTCTTTTTTCAGTGTGTTCTTTTAACAGAGAATTTTCCTCTATACTCCTTTTCAATGAGACAATCTCATTCTCTAACTTTCTACAATCTTCCACTTTGGTTTGCAAGTTTATGCTAGTTGTTTCTTCAACTTTTTTAGAATCTTTCAATTGCAATTTTAAGCTATGATTCTCTTTTCTAAGTTTCTCAATCTCATTAAGGGCATAAATAAGTTTTCCTTCAAAAGAAATTTCACATTCATTTTCATCAAACTCTTGTTCAAAGTCACTCACAAAGGGATCTTCTTCTATGTCAACACTCCTCTATATAATAATTTTTTGAACTAGGTTTAGAGGGTATTTGTTGTTCAACATTTTGTTGGGAATTTATTTTTTCTCTGTTTCTTTTACTCTTTGCCATAATGAGTACTCCACTACTGGAAACCCTTAAGTTGGTTAAACTTTGTGCAAAGAACTAGCTCTGATACCACTTGTTGGAGTACGATAGACACTGAGAGGGGGGGGGTGAATCAGTGTCTTAATAAACAATATCAATTTAATGATATTTCAAAACCACTTAATCTCTTTGAAAATAGTGATTGTTCAGTTTCAAGATTATGATCAGAATGTGATAACCAAATTCAAATTCTCCAACAACATATAAACTCAAATGATGCAATGTAAATATAGAAGACAACAAGATCAAAAAGGCATCCACAAAAAAATCATAACAAATTATTTTTCATGAGTGGAAAACCCTCATAGGGATGAAAAATCACTCGGTAAAATGCCTCACTGGCTTACTAGAATGCCTCACTAGCTACAGAATGCTTCACTGGCTAAGGTCAATCTTTGTCTCACTGACATGACCTTACAACACAATTTTCAATCATGAAGAAAATACATTACAGAGGGATGCTCTGTTTCACTGCATAACATTTCCACTTTCCAAACTAACACATTCTATATCCTAAAGATTCATTGGCATGGAATATTTAAAATACAAAATATATCAATTACACATCTCATTGTTTTGCATACTATTTACAAAACAACATTACAAAATCTTGTTTACAAATTCAACATGATCTATCTCTATAAAACACCAAACATCAAACAATGATAAATCACTATTTAAATAAGCAATCAATAATGTATACAATGCCACCATTTTTCATCAAAAGAAACTAACAAATGAAACCTTTAAAAACCATTCCATAACTATCCTTGTCGATTCACTGTGTGACTGCTCTTTAACAAACTGCCAACATAACCATCCATAATTGTTTTCAAATATCACCGTGGAGTAGCAATTCCAACCATTTAAACTGTTGTCGATAAAATAAACATTGTGCATTTTAAACATATGTAACACATGCTTGTATATGGTTGACATTATGTCTAAACCAAGGTATGCAAACGACACAAAATACCCCACACTAATGCAGTCAATAAACCTTAGTTTACACTTTACAAACAACAATGTATTTGTGACAAAATTGTGCCTTAGACAATACCAAATGAAACACATAGCCTTTACAAAAACTTTGGGAACAACAATATGTTTTGAGAGCCCATGCCCTAGCAATAGGGTATACACAAGTTTAGGAAATAAACTTATATATGTGCCCAATACCAAAACCCATGTCAACACAATGAGAGTATGCAAGACTGAACAAGGTCAAAATGATAGACTTTGAATCAAACCCGATAGCCATACACAATGCAGCCATAAATCGACCTTAACATATACCCAAAAACCATACTAGAGTTTAAATTGAAACGAGTTACCATTCGAATGAATTGAAATCTAGCAAATGGAGTCAATATCACCTTGTTGAGGGGTTGGGGCCCTAGCTCGGTTGGCTAAATCTTTCTTGTTGCAGGAGGTTGGTCATGAGGTCTAGTCTCCCCCACCCCCGTGGTACCAGAGGGCATGTCACACCAGCACTGCCGGTCACGTTAAAAAGTTTACTAGGTGCACTGCAGTTTATAGGGGGTCGTGCTACCCGATTCCTCAGCCTAAAAAAAAAAAAAAAATCACCTTGTTGAAATTGAAACCAACCTACTCGAAAACCATTCCACCACCTTTTCCAACCGCCAAACACCATTTTTCATGTTCTCTTCATGCCCGAACTTGACCAACACAGTTGCCTTGAGTTTTACCAAATGATTAACTATTTAGGGAAAAATGATGTTAATATTCTATGCCAAATCAAAAACATTATCATTTGTGTCGATGTTTAATGCCAAATAATGTGTTTCGATATTATAATAAGCCTCATAATACCCAAATGAATATGTCGGTCCACCTAATCAAACACCATAATTCCTTGTGTCAGTCTAGTGATGCAAATGTGCCAAGGTCAATCCATAAGACCCATGTGATGGCTTATAACAAAATGATAAGTGTAGCCCAAAACTAAACCTTAAGACCAAAGCATGTATTAACACAAGATATGTCAGGAGTAGACACAACCACCATATGTATACCAAGTATGTAATATGCAGAACCATCAACTATATATACCAATTATACTGTCCCCATATGTTGCCTCAATAAACAATATCAAAATTGTCTTTGTGACCAAACACTAGAACTAAGCCTTCAATGAATTGCACAAATGTATGCCAAAAAAAATATCACCTGATGTCTTCCATATGCATAATACCTGAGTACATGCCAATACTATCAATGCCACAAATAACCCTTGAAATCAATGCCAAAATCAATGTCAAAGGGGTCAACAAGAATATGGTGTACATGGTGTGCATTATGATTGAATGACATATATGACATAGCACCCTATAAGTATTTTGAATTTTACGTTAATCTTGTATTATGGATAGTGTTAATTAAAATCCTATCGTGTGCCTAGTGTGCTTATTCATGCATGCTGATTATATGATTTTTTGAGTGTAGGTTCTGATTATATATGTCATTAAGTTGTATGGATTTTTTTTATTGAAGGTTACACATGATTTTTCATGGATTTCGTTTGAATGTTTATTGTTCATGCATCATAGTTGTGTGATACTGATTACTTGACATAATGATTATACGAAATTTTCAAGGATGATCGAGTTACATATATCCTTCAATTGTATAATGTTTTTTTAAGGTACTAGTGACATAAATTCTAATATATGGGTTTTATTTGAAGGTTGCATTAAACTCATGCGATGTTCTTAGTGTGATTTTTTATGCATCATGGTTGAGAGATATTGATTCTACTACTTGATTGCATGGATTTTGCATGAAGGATTTAGTGAGCCATATCATTGAATTGTATGATGGATTTGGTTTGAAGGTACTAATACATATATGCCTTTGAGTTGTATGAGTTTTTTGAAGGTTGCATCAAACTCATATGGTGTGCCTATTCAATGGTTGTGCAATATTGACTCTTTTGCATGTGATGGTTCTAATGGAATGTGGTACACATGGATTAGTTTCCTTTTATGTGGTTTCCATCATGAATAGTTTGCAACAAACTCCTATGTTGTGCCTAGTGCGCTTGTTCATGCATTATTGTTAGTGATATTCACTATTGTGCATGTTGATTATATATATATTTTTGAAGGTTCAATTATATGTCATTTAGTTGTATGGGATTTATTTTATGGTTGCATCAAAATCCTATGGTGTACATAGAGTGTTTTTCCATGCATCATTGTTAAGTGATTAACTTTTATCACGGTGATTAAATGAATTTTGCATGGACACTCTAATGACATGTATTTCTTTGAGTTGTACAAGTTTTTTAAGCTTTTAGTGGATTTTATGTTATTGAGATGTATGGTATTTTTAGGGTTGCATCATACTCCTTAGTTGTACATAGTGTATTTTTTCATGCATGATGGTTACATGATATTAAGTCTTGTACATGATATTAAGTCTTGTGCATATGTTACTAAGTTGTATGGAGTTAGTTTGAAAGTTATACTAGCATATATGTCA
Source organism: Sequoia sempervirens (assembly GCA_007258455.2). Lineage (NCBI taxonomy): Eukaryota > Viridiplantae > Streptophyta > Pinopsida > Cupressales > Cupressaceae > Sequoia > Sequoia sempervirens. Next base: position 105,460,014 of record VDFB02047397.1, on the reverse strand, counting down.
TTGAGTTGTATATGTTTCATTTGAGGGTTGCATCAAGGTCCTATGGTGTGGCTAGTATGTGTTTGTGCATCATGGTTGAGTGAAATTGACTCTTTTGCATGATGAGTGTGTGAATTTTGTGTGAAGGGGATAGTGAGTGATGTCTTTGAATTATGAGATTTTTAAAGGCACTAATGGCATATTTAAGTTGTATAGTTTTTTTTAAGATTACATTAAACTCCTATGATATGCCAAGTTCCCTTTCATGAATTATGATTGAGTGAAATTGAATTTTGTGCATGATGCTTGTATGAATTTATGTTATTGATTTGTATGGGTATGTTTTAAAGTTACATCAAACTCCCATGATGGCTATTGTGTTCTTGTTCATACAACATGGTTGTGTGACTTTAAATATTATGCAAAATGAATATGGATTTTGCATGAAGGACCTAATATCATTAGGTTGTATTGGTTTTGTTTGGTGGATCTAAGGGCACATATTATTAACTTTTATGGGTTTTTAAAGGTTGCAACAAAATACTATGGTGTGGCTAGTGAGCTTTTCATGAATCATGGTTGGTTGATATTGACTATTATGCATGATGATTATATGGATTTTTCATGAAGGGATAATTATATATATGTAATTTTGTTGTATGAGGATTTTAAAGATCCTAATGAAGTATGCCATTCATTTGTATGTGTTTTCTTTGAAAGTTGCATCAAAATCCTATGGTGTGTATAGTGTTCTTATTCATTCATCATTACCTCTTGTGTATGATGGTTGTAAGGGCATTTCATGAAGGGTCTAGTGACATATGTTAGTGATTTGTATGATTTTTTAAAGGTTGCACCAAAATCCTATGGTCTTTCTAGTTTTCTCATTCACATCATAATTGAGTGACATTAACTTGTGTGCATGATGAGTGTATGAATTTAGCATGAAGGATGTATTGACATATTCATGAATTTGTATGAGATTTGATTTAAATTTTTAATGGCATATATGTATTTAAGTTGTATGATATTTGATTGAATGCTCTAATGCTTATATGCTATTAAGTCATTATTTTAAGGTTGCATCAAACTCCCATGGTGTACATAGCATGTATGTTCATGCCTCATTGCATCTTGTGCATGATGATTGCATGATTTTATTGTGAAGATTGTAATTACATATATGTTATTGAATTGTATGGGTTTTCTTTATATTGTGTATATTTTTCTATCATGAAATTTGGGTGAAAATAGGAAAGTTATGGTCTTGCAAGTTTCTACCAACTATATTATATTTGCAAAGTTTCAAATGGCTATAGGTGGTGGGTTTTTAGATCGCAATTAAAATTTTGCAGAGAAATCCATGTGAACGGGTTGAGGGTTTTCATACTACAGCTAAACCTTTGCGAATAAGTCTATTTGAATCAAAGCTTTGTTCTTGTTGGATACTTGGTTGGTTTAGATAATTTTCTTACATTACAAGAAATGTGACATCATTCAACATTTGTGAAGATTTTGGACCCATTTGAACATTTGTGGGTTCTTGGTCTTCATCCAACCTTGTGGTTTTTTGAGCTACATCGAGTTTTGGAAAATATTTCAAGTGAACTGCATTTTTGTGTTTGTGAATCGGTTTACATAAATAGTTTTGATGATGACGTCAATTGGGTGATGATCTCAACATGACATCAATAAGGATGGGGTAACTTGTCAAAATATGACGTAAGCATGGCATAGTGATGATGCCACTTTGTACAAATTGCATATTTTCTTAAATCATTTGAATATTGTAGACACTTGGGCTCCATCAAGACTTTGTGGGAACTTTGACTCCATCTACACATTGTGAAAACTTTGGCTCTAACAAGATTAACAAGAATTTTGGTTGCATTTGAACATTTATGGGGAAACCTTAGTAAATTGAGCTTAATAAGGTAATGAGTCAATCTTGATGCATTGATTTTCCTATGATGTCAACATGATGTTCTATGACATTATTGAGTACAAATTGTGAGAAAATATCATCCAAGTGAACCAAAGTGAAATTTCATGATTGAAGTTGCCATTTGTGGAATTTCATCCTGCATTTGCATTTGTAGAGTTTTGGATTGCATCCACATGTGTAGATTTTTGGCTTGCATCTACACCTTGCAAGAATTTGAGGTCATTTGAACCCAATGGATGAAGGCACTAGTTTGTAACTAGTTCTCTTCCCATAATCCTCCACACATTAAAACACATCAATTTCAAATAAATTTCACTTTTATGTTTTTGTGTGTTTTGTTTTCATGTGTGAAAGTGTATTGACATCTAAGGGGTTATCATACAACCTATTTTCAAACACTTGTATGGTAGAATTTTTGTTAAAGAGATGCTCAACCTCATACCTTCAAACAAATACATTTTTGCATGGTAGAGGATACAAGTCACATTGTATTTTGGGTACCATATCAAATGCAGGTTAGTAAACACACCATGTTTTGAAATCTACAATTTATCATACCCAAATGCACAATTGTCAAATGTTATTTCAAATGTATATTGAGATATGTATAGTTATGGATGCTTTATTACAAATAGGGGGTTTATAAACATGTATTTACTAACTTGCACTTTATGACAAAGGGCAACCTTCAAAGTACACACTTTGCAAAACACAGTGTGTGTTTTAACTTGCACTTCACAATTTTCCCAACCCTTTTAGTTTTGATCTATGCATATCCAAGTTTCAATTCAAATAGAAACAACACTATTACTTTTGTTATTGAAAAAATATAATACATTTCTCCATGGTAGAGGATACAAATTGCATTGTGTTTTGTATACCCTATCAAATGTAGGTTACAAAACATGTTATGAAACTTGCAATTTCTCATACCCAAACACACAGTTGTCAAATGTACACAGAGATGTGCATAGTTATGGATGTCTTATAACAAATATGAGGTTTCTAAACATGATGTCTTTATTAACCTGCACTTTATGGCATAGGGAAATTGTCACAATACACACTTTGCAAAACACACCGCATGTTTTAACTTGCACTTCAAAATGTTCCCAACCCCTCTAGTTTTGATCCATGTAAAGTTTGCAATTTAAATAGCAACACCATTATTTTTGTTGTTGGGAAAATATAATACACTTGTCCATGGTAAAGGATACAAGTCACGATGCATTTTGGATACCTTTCCAAATGTAGGTGACAATATAGATTGCAAACATTATGACAGGAAAATTTTATTCTATTTTACGTTATTTTCAATGTTTTGTTTTTTGTTTCTTTAAAATAGAGAGATGACACATCGTGAAGATAATCGCATAAGTTTTGAAATAACAATGTTAGTTTAAGTATGGCAAGATTAACTAATGAATATTTAGTTCCGTAAATTGAATTTTTTATTAAATCATTTGAAGCAATATTAGTTTTGAGTTATATGCTTTCTTTCAATGTCTTAAATTGTGTTTATAGGTGGAGGTGGTCATGGGAGAGGAGGTAGAGGTGTATGATGTTGTAGAAGTGATGACAAGTTTGGAATAGAGAAGTGAGAAAGGATGCAGGGAGGTGATAGTGGAGGCCAAGAATAAACAAGTGAGACAAGATGCAGGGATGGTTGAAGCGAAGTAGATGAATTATGAATGGGAATGAAGGTTATATAGGTAGAGGTGGAGGGGATGAAAAATATTGAGTTGTGAAACAATATAGATTGTGGACATTGTGGTTGGAAATTTTATATGCACTATTTTTGGTTATTTTCATTTTGTTTGTTTTGTTTGATTGACACAACAAATAGAGGAGTAGTTTCAAGGGGCATAGGCAACAATGAGAATTTTAAAATTAACAATGTTAGTCCATTTACAATGGAATTAACTAATATAGTACTTTGTTTAGCAAATTATTATTACTCAACTTGACATTTAATAATGAATTTTGTATTCTTATGTAGATCCATTGTAATTCATGCTTTCGATATTTAGATTGAGATTTATTATTTTAGAATTTTTAATTCAATTGATTTATATTCACTTATTTCATGTATTTTCTTAAAAAAATTGATTTATTAGAATGAGTAATCCATCTTTTAACTTGCAACCTTTAAGGTTTAACATTTAATCTATTTTTTATTATATTATTTAAACAATGATAAATTGAAATTAGGTCCTATATTGTTTAATTTATAAAAGGTAATATAGCTTATGAACTACATTTTTTTTGATTATTGAGTTTATTTTTGTAAAAGATTTTAAATGTGTATGTATGGGAGGAGGTGATCATGGGTTTTGCGTAGATGGTGCTTTAGGATGTATAGGTGATAGTGGTAAATATTGTGGATGCTAGACGGTGGGTGGGGTATTGACAAGTGGAATAAGATCTAGAGAGGGTTTAGGTAGAATAAATGAATTGAGAGAGGGGAAGAAAGTAATATAGGTGGTAGGATGGGAACAAATCAACTTAGGGATAAGTGATATAGATTGAGGACATTGTTATACAATAGTTTTAATGGATTATTTTAGTTATTTATAAATCTTGTTTCATTTGTTCTATTGCTTTAGTATTTGAATTTAACAAATAATAACCATGAAAGCTTAAAATTAACATCATTAGTTCATATATGTCACGGTTAACTATAAAATATTTGTAGGAGTTAATTGATGCAGGAGCATCTAACAACCTGAAAATTTAAGTTTTGGATTTTGATGAGAAAGTTCATGAAGAGGTCCTTTTTGATGTTTTAGCATGGATTCCCACTCAATGGGATCCTTTTGAGTATGTAATAAGGTCTAGAGGAGTTTCCCTCCAAAAGATTGTTTAAATATTTGAATTTGTTAAGGAGTCCTAGGAGGTCAAAAGTTAGTAATGTTATTTTAGGTTGCAAATATTGTAAAAGGGAAAAATAATATTATAATGAACCTATTAACCCACCCAAGTGGGTTTGTAGGTGAGTTACCAACTTAGATTTAGTATTTTAGAGCACATAACTACTCCTAAGAACATGTTAGTTAGGTTGGGAAAAAAGTCCATATTTTGCAAGTTTGGTGGAAAAAAGACATGAAGTTACATTAGGTTTTGATGGAAAAGAATTGTATTTGGAATTGTAACTGTTCTTGGTATGTATTGACATGGAATTAATGAGAATAACACTCCAAGAAGCTGTGAGAGCAATGTTTGATGAAAATACCCTATTTTTTCATGTTTTTTTGACAATTTTTTGTAATTACAGACTGTAAACAGCCTTATATGACCCCTGTATAGAAAATTTTCAGATCTAAGAATGGATGGTTTGATATTTCTTTGTTTTCATGTTCAAATTATTTTTGTTTCATTAAATTTCATAAAGTTTTGAGCAAGTTACAACAAATTTATTACTAGCTACCTTGTTTCAGAACTAGGGTTTTTAGCGAGGTTAAAAAATTAATAACTTTTGATTTGATCGTGGAAAATTCATGAAACTTGGAGGAAATATTCATTAGGTTGTTGGTAAATTTAACATAAAAGGAAAATGCATCAATCCATTTAATGTGTGAGTTATGAAAGATTGTGTGTGTGCACTATCAAAAAGATTGTCAAAACCTTAGGTCTTTGAGGGTTTAATGAAAAACATATTGTTTGAGTTTACTACAGAAAAGTGAGAGTTTGAAGAGGCTCTGTGGAGTGTGTGTTTCAAGCTTTAGAATCTCAATAAGGTATGAGAATGAGTGTTGATGCAATAAAATCCCAATTAGGACATTGTTGAGGGTTTGTGCCTAGAGGGGAAAGTTTGTATAAATATTGCAAAGGTAGGTTTGAAACACTTTCAAGAGAGTCCAAATAGGTTGAAACACATTGTACTTGCATCTTGTTTATCCTTGGTATCATTAATGGTGAATCCTCAATACCCACAAGAATAATTTTTGACCAAAATATCTTCCACAAGGGAGAAAATGGCAAGAATACTTTGCTTCAACAATGCAAGATTGAATATTGTTGAATATGGTTGAATATGAAAATGTACATAAGATGCCTTGCTTATAAAGGCAAGGTGATATATAGTATTAAACAAGATAATGCCAAGTGTCTTAATCCTATAACATGTGACAACTAACAATCTAACTACCTATTAATCAAACATTACAAGCTCGATAAGATAAGTTCTAGAAAAGCCAACTAAGACTTCTAGAAGGAATATTATATCCTAAGTAAACTTAACATGTGAATGTCCCCTAATTACCTAGTGAGTAAATTATCTAGGTACAAGACATTTATTCACATCAACACCCCCCTTAATTGTAACTCAAGGAGAAGATTATTATGCAAACTATGCAAAAAGAATATGAAGATGAAGATGGATCCTAACTACTACCTACCATGTTAGGTACCCATTTACAATGCAAATGCAATCTCTCACAAATGGAGAAAAGGAGAAAACCCAATGAGACAAAAATCCTCTCCAAAGAGAGAAAATAAACAAAACAACATGAAGTATGGAGGACTCAATGATACCCCCAAGGAATCAATGCCCCCCCCCATAAGAGGGAAAAAGAGAGACAAGATATTCCCCCATAATGAAGAAGCTCCAATGCTGATGAAGAATGCTTGAAAACAAAATATGACCCAATTTTTGCAAGAAACACATTGTTGGCTGAAAATTATGTAATCACCTTTTCAATAGATTACACAACCTACTACAGCTATGTGAGATATAATCTCTCCTCTCAGAAAGGGGAGGCACCCTTCTCACTGCTAACAGAAGCGAAGGTAAAACTAATTAAGTATTTACACAATGTGCACTACACTTACGAAATGGGGGGGTGTGTCACATTCATGCTTCTCTCTTTTTACAGAGAAGATGTTTTACAATGCTTCACAGTTGATAGTTCTAATTCAAAATAACTTTAAACTAAAAACAAAGCAGTAATTCCAATACCTCTATCTTGTCAAACATAGTGTAGAGATACCAAGTATGATAATAAACAAATAAAAGAAAGAGAGAAGCTCATGAAGGCACAAATTCATTCCGTAGCTTTCAATGATGGATATGTGAGAATCATAATGTTTGTCGTATTAGAAACACAAAGTCTTCTAGATACAACAATTCCTCGAACAACATGAACAATTACAAGCACAAAGTCTTGTAGATCATTCAACAATAATATCCAAACATAAATCTAAATTCAAATAAATAATGTAACACAAAGTTTACATAAATCTATTTGAAGCCCTTCAGATCTCATCTACTAACCACTACCAATAAGATCAATCCGCAAGATTATCGATTCCAACGCAAAGTCTGGTATGCAATTCTCTTCTTTATTGATCAAAATTTTCATTCACAAACATGAACACAAAGTTTAACAAATTTTCATTAAAAAGGAAAACACTTCGTTGCAAAATGTTAAAGGTAAAGATTACAATAGAAATCCCTCTTATTTATAAAAGAGAGGGAAGAGAAAATCTAGGAATTCAGTTGAGTAAAATTAGGAGAGTTAGGTGAGCTAATTTAGGAAAATCTCACCAAACTTTGACTAAGTAAAAATGTAATTAATCTTCATGAAACTACATCTCATATTTTTAGTGGAATTACATTTGTTGAAAATAAATTTAAGATGTCAAAAACTATTTACAAGATGCATAAAGGGAAGCATCAAAATATTCAACACTGGAGATCAAGAATCTTCATGGTTCCTTGCTTTGGGTGTGGAAATCTTCATACTTCTTGGTCTCCTGTATGAACGCATCATCTGGGCCGAATGTGTAATCTACAAGGGTGTGAACTCTTATGATCGACCTTCTAGCGGATGAATGGATTTTCTTGCACCTGTGAAGATGTGTGTTGAGATTATCAATGGTTAGCAATGTATCACAAATGACATGCATTGAGGATTTGGAAAAGTTGGCATCCTCCACTTGTTGCGTGATGGCTTCTTTGTAGATCTGCGATAGTTCATTGGATCAAAAGATGTCACCTTCAGGATCACTTGATGAAATCTAGAGAGAAACTACAAGGATGGTGAATCAACAGGCGTTAATAGAAAAAGTAGCATTGGAAAGTGTGAAGCGAGCAACAATGTTGAGCAAGCACGAAATGAGCAACTAGGCACGAAAAAATGATGCAAGAGCAAAGAAATGGGGTCTGGAGCGAAAATGGAGCAATTTTGAAGTGTTTAAGGCAAAAACTGCCAAATGTGTAGGAGCTCTGAAAATCAATGCTCCTACACTTAGAAACATGGGTAAGTGCACCAAGATGGTTCCCAAAAAGGCGGCTTAAGTG